>PNEQ01085043.1:0-41319 GCA_003012365.1 Medauroidea extradentata
TCTAGATATAGAAGGCAACCTTCATATCTTAAAGATTTCACCACCTAGGAGGGGGTGAATGTACTAGAAAATGTAGTTATCTTTGACTAATTTCTCTTTGTTGTTTAACTTTAAGTACGACTATCTTGCAAACTAGAACATCAGATCTATTCTGTGAAATAAAGCCTAATTCAGGTTTAAATGTTCTTTCTATTTCACAAGTATTTGTGTGTGTGTGTTTACGTGTGTGCTTGCATGTGTGTGTATTAGTGTGTGTTTGTGTGTGTGTTTTTATAAAATATGTTATATGATCAGAATTTTTGGTGGAGATCACTTTTTCCCTTACTTTTTATAACAAGTAAAGTCTTCTAGTATTTTCTAAAAGTTGCGAAGTATCTGAGAATGACGATGATAAATAGGGAGGACAATGTCAGTAAAGTTAGTGTTAAAATCATAATATGCTGTACTTGAACTGATAATTTAATTTATGTATGTGCAGATCATAGGTGGCCTAAAAATTGTGCTTGTTTACATGGTGAAAAAATGAAGAAATAATAGAGATGTGAGCCAGCAGTGATAGTGATTAGAATGACTGGAGGAAAGGAGATGGAATCAGGAAGGGGGGGAGAATCTAAGAACTATTACATAATCCATGATTATAATTTAGCTTTTCTTTCCCTTGACTCTTGTCTCCCTCCTTCCCACCTAAACCATGTCAGTTTTATCTGCGCTTTCTCTCCCAAAATTTTTAAAAAATCTGGAAATAAAATCCTGAAACCAGATGTAAGGAAGCAGACGATGCCACACAAAAAGCAGAGTCATATATAAAATATACTAACTTCAAGTAAATTCATGGCATGGGGCTGAAATTCTACAAATTATTTTACACTCTTCAAAGGATGTTCGTTAATTCCTGTAGCACGAGCACCACATGATATTAGTCTTCATTTACCTAATAGTGTGATAAATGACTTTTGAGGAAACCTAACTGACAAATATGAACACCTTCCAGATACATGCATTTTAATTCGATCAGCCTAGTTTTCATAACCATTTAATGATTTTAATGCCAATCACTACAATATAAAAAATAAACATGCTGCCATATTGTTAACCAAAATCATTAGGTTTAACTCAGGAGAACTTTATTTATTACAGAAAAATTATTTCATACATTCATACAAACTATGCCTAATGTGTTAATCCTATGCCATTTCTATTCACTTAAATCTGCCAACTTGAAACATATTTGTTAGTGGCAATAATAGTACTAGTCTTTGTCTTTACAGTAATTACATTTACAGAAAACATTCATAAATAAACATTTTCTTGCATTTCAGTTCCATTATGCATGTGCAATTAATTATTTTAAGTGAGGAGAGGGGCGGGTGGAACTCAAAAAATTTAATCAGAAAGGAAATTAGAAAACATTCAAAATAAAAAAAAAAGTCAAGAAATTAATGTAATAACACATTATTTGAAAGCTTGAATTCACACATTAATGCTGTACCACTAGTATTCAATCAAATAAATATGGGCCTACTATACCACAAATACACCATATTTACAAGAATATAACAGATTCCCACGTACAACAGCCATAAAAATTTTGAACCTGAAACCATGCCAACAAATTGTGTTCCGCTTCAAACCACGCCTATTTCCTGCTGACCTGCCCTCACCCCAGCATTTCTCCAAAAGGCTTAGGGGCTGCGGTTGCCGAATGGTCAGACCATTTGCCTCCCACCAAGGCGATCTGGGTTCGACTCCCTGCGGAGTTGGTGGCCGGATTTTTGCAGAACTATGCCACTAGTCTGCAGGTTTTCTCTGGGATCTCCCGTTTTCCTCGTCCCTTCCTTCCATCACTGCTCCATATTCACTCATGTCACCTCTTACCAGCACTCAAGACCTCGATGTTACGCATTGACCAAAATCTCTCACTTCAAAAGGCCTAACCTGTAAACCACCACTTGCGGCAATGCCTGCCTCAAGCTAAAACCAGCGCAACCACACTGTCACACCAATTTTCATTAGGCGTGACAGAACTTGTGTACAAACTGTACATATAGCTGGTGGAATATCACTACATGTTCCTACTCTCCAACACAAAACTGCTCCTGCTATCTGGTTCACCACTCATCTCCAACGCCAACCAAATTCCAAATGCCACAGCACAAGCCATAAGTCTGTAAAATTTTGAATTGAACAAACTCAATACTCCAACAAGAACCTTCAGAGCAATAAAGATATAATGATATTACCAGTAAAGCACTACTACTGTGATCTTCAACAAAACAGACTACTGTTCATCCTGGAAGCAGAGAAACACCTAGCAGACACCTTAACCTACAAGCCTTTACCACAGGATCACACAACTAAATTTTGTAGTCAAATAAAACAATTCGTAAATGTTCAAGGCTCATTCCAAGGTCCCTCACAAAACATCATCAAACTCCTCACCCCAGACAAACCCACACCAATTTTGTATCTTACACTAAAAATCCACAAACAACAATGGTCACCCCCAGGACGCCCCATAGTATCCAGTATTGGCAGCCCTACAGTAAGAATCTCAGCACTTGTTGACAAACAATTACCCTGGGTACAACAGCTACCATCCTACGTATAAGACACTGGCCATTTTCTACAACTGAGACACCTTGACAAAATTCCCAAAAATGCCCATCTGGTCACCATAGATGTCACATCTTTCTTCATCAACATCTCCCACTCTTCTGGACTGTCTGCCACCGAATACTACCTCAACCAGAAACCACCCAATAGTAAATCCACTACAGCATTCCTGGTTGAACTTACCAGACTAAACCTTACAAATAATAGCTTCTACTTCCAAGAAATCCATTACCTTCATATCAAAGGCACAGCCATGGTTACCTGCATGTCTCTATCATATGCAAATCTGTTCATGGGAAGACTGGAAACCAATTTCCTCTGCTACCAGACCAACCTACCATTTTGCTGGATGCATTTCATTGCCATCATCTTCATGATTTGGACCTCTACAGAAACCATATGACACAATTTCTGGAAAACCTGAATGCTCATAGTCATCTCATATTCACCAGGTCATACTTGCAAAGACATGCAATATTCCTAGACGTTGAGAGTTAACCCTACACAGTGGCTCCATCCACACCTACGTGCAATATCAATAACTTGCAATACCTCCATTTTGACAGCTACCACACACACCATGTCAAAAAATCACTACCAGTGACCTCCATAAACAATGCACCACCCTGTGGTTCCTTGTCATTAATCAGTTCTCTACTTTTTTCACCAGCAGACTTACCAATCATACATATCCCATACCGGGCAGCTACAACTGTGCAACAGAAAACCTCTTATACTACAATGCAATCACTGCAATGCAGAATACGTAGCCCTCACAATCAATACAATCCAACAAAGAATGAATGGTAACAGAACTGACACAAAACAAGCTATAGCCGGTAAAGTGGACTTACTCGACAAACCAGTTGCAGCACATGCTGCATCATACAAACTAAACTTTGACTCCTGTTACAACACCAAGTGGTGAGAGCCGTACCACCCTCAAACAACAATTCAGAACTAAGGGGCTGGGAACTGGCCCATCACTACAAAACCAAATCTTGACTGCGCCCAGGTCTTAATACCAGATAATTGCAAACGTAGCTCCAGAATACCCTTGAACTCCTGCACCTTCTTAAATTGAATTTTTCCACCACACCCTAGTTCACTCTCTGGCCACTAGGGCAACCTACCACACTTTCACTGCCGCTATTACTCAGTGTGCCTCAACTTGTTGCCTGATGAATCTGGCCTAAGCCAACAAAACGTTGCACAACAATGTGTTAATCCTTCCGTATGAGTGTCATTAACAAGAATTACCAGCCTGCAAGAACCTCAACCCTCTATTTAATTAAATTTCAATAGTTAAGAACTTTCTAAACCATTTTCAAGAAATTAATCACGTCTCGGGAGTGAGTGAGGCATAATAGTGCAATGTCTGTTGCTGTATTTTACTTGTACATAGCATGCAGTGCATGCTGCAGAGCGGAATGTCTCCCGCAATGATTCTCTTCGGATATGTCCCGAGCTGAATCCAGCCGAATCTGTCAAACCACTTCCGAAGTGATGTCTTGTCGTACAACAATCTTGCGCTGTACGGCGTGGTTAGTGAATGATGATTTTTTTATATGGTGACTTAGAAATCTAAGGCTCTAATCTGCATTGTGTGCTGCGACTGAGGTTAAACATGGCAGCAGCCAAATTTGTTGACACGAGGGTCAGTAACTGGCAGAATTATGTTTCTAAAAATAAAATATATCTTTTTAAAAGGTACGCTTATTATTATAATTGTCACGTGCCTAGTTATAATTTTACTGATACAAGTTACAGTAATAGGAAGTAAAAACTGAATAGACGTTTATTATTTTATGATTCAAATTACCTCTTGTATAACAGCCTCCCAAGTGGTAGACTTTGTATTTTTGTTTAAAAAATTGAGCTCTTACACATTTATAAATACAGTACGCATGGTAAAACAGCATAAACACAAAACATTAAAAAAGAATAATTCATTAAAATAAGCAACAAATATAAAGCAGCAAACACAATACACAAGCAACTAAAGAAAAAAATCAAACCAAGCATTATGAAGACTGTTTAAAAGAAAGGAGAGAAATGTCATACCTTGACCTAAGCCCAGAGCTCCATACACTAAGAGGTAAACATCCTGACTTTCGTATGTGGTGTCTGTTACATTTTCAGATATATTTGTGGATGGCATTTGCTCTTTGTATGCATTGTTTGACCATACAGACAGCCACATGTTAGCACCTATAGCAAAACTTTGATACGCAGCATTGCAGATCAGTGTGCCAATAGCAAACACAAACCCTACTGAGCGAAGGTAGTATGAGAACACTGCCCATGTTACCTGAAAAAAATAAAATTAAATTAAAAAAAAAATCATATACATACATATGCAATAGTAATACGAAAAAACAAACATTTCCTGGCAGTAGGTTTTTAAACTGTGCCTTTTATACAGTCCAACAAAACTTATTTTTGAAAATCAAAGTCGTACTGATTATATTTACTTATTTGGCAGAAATTCCAAAACATCTGAAAGTGAAGTGTAACTGCAGAGATAATGTACCAAATTACAAGAAGATTCAGATGAATACTGTTTTACTAACTTTTACAACAAAAAGTAAACAGATAAATAGAAAGATAGATATGTAGATAGACATACTGACAGACAAATGTATAGATAGATCAACTGTGCATGACTACAGCATGTGGCAAAATGGCATACACACTACAAATAATTACTGTATAAAACTTAACAAATACAATACATATACATGACATACCTAATTGTGACCACATCTAGAAGGGGCTTCTGATTAAGAATTTCTGATGCATATTTGCTGGAGTTATGAACAAAAACTTGGCTCAGATGAAAAATAAAATAAAAACTTTTTTCTCATATTTTTTTAGTTTAGAAACATTAGTTGGCATAAGAAAATAAAAAAATTCCAAATGATTGGAAACTATGCTAATTCGGAGCACAAAAGTGTATTACGTACATAAACAAACGACATGAACTGATATAACAGCAGAATAAGTGACAAATTTAATCAAACCAATTAAATTAAATGTATTGGATGATAGGCAGTCTACACGTGTGTGAAACAGAAATTTACCTTTTAACAATACAGCAAAACCCTCTTAAGAAGTTCACACTTAATGTGTTTCCCCCCTTATTATGTTATAATAAGTTTTATCTCGTCTACGAATACAAGAGTAATTTGACCCTTTCAAGAAGTTTTCCTGGTTAGTAAGTAAGTTAAAATTTTTCAGTTCCTTCGGAATATAGTTAACAGGGTTTTAATCTATGCCTAAGTCTTAAATCTAATACACTGTCTATCTGTGTTTTTGAATCTGTAAATGTAACACATTTGCAGATTGTTTCCAGTTACGGTAATAAAACAACTTGTGTTTTATTAATATTGAGTTGCAAGACATTATCATAACTCCAATGAAATCTAGTATATATTTTGTTTTGTAACAAACAGACATCTAATAGCAATTTAATAGTTTTTACAACCTTAAAGTCATCCATACAGAGACGAGATATTTACTACCGTATTCGTGAACTGTCAGTAATTAACATGACAAGTTGTGAAACATCTGAAGGAGCAGGACATGGAAAACCTATATATAAAGTTCTGAATTCTTAATGAAAAACCTCTGCAAAATTTGATAAGTAAATTTGTATGAGAAAAACAACATAAGCTTGTCCTTGGGAAGCAACTTCTTTACAAACATGGTTTTAAAATACGTGTAAATGAGTGGTTGTGGTTGCCTGTGTTTAGTAAATACATGTCAGTTATAAAAAGTTTGATTATAAAATTAAAATATGTAATTACAGTATGACAATTTTTTTTATGAAGTACAGATGAATGAAACAGGAAGATAGCTGCTACTTTGAAGACAGCTACTTTTTTTTATGTGCATTAGAACTACCGGTATCATTGCATTTGTTCCACTAGTTTGGTTAAATATCAGTACATAATAAATCTGTGTTGTCAAAGTGGAGCTAAGATTGTAGAACAACCTTTTGTAATGATGTTGGGCACATTAGCAGGTCCTGAAGAAAGTGTAGGTTCGAAATGTTTGATACCCTTTAATATATTTATACTGGTGGAAGATTCCAAACAGGTGATGGGTCAATTTCAACGTCTGGGATTTAATTTTATCCTCTTGAATCAGCTCAAGGCATCTCAAATTCTGTTTGGCCCAGGATTGTTCGGTATAACTGCTAGCACCCAGCAGTGGGTATGAACACACAATGGGAGGTGTAATGGAAAATGGGTATGTAAATACAAGTTATGATATTGCTTCCAACACCAATGCTTGTTCTCCCTGCAAATGAAACAGAGAGTTCATGTTCTCCATTGCCTGGTTCACCTTAGGGTGCATACATACTGGAGAGCCGAACGGTTCGCGAACTGCTCTTGAGCAGTATGTTAGCCAGTTTGTATGCTGTCCCGAGCGAAATACAAACGCTGAACGATCCGTTTGCAGCGATACATAGGAAGTCTGTTTTTTCTATGAACATGAAGGGATTCGCAGTGTTAGTCTGGACGCGCTCGCTGTATGTGTGTTTAGACAGTGCTCACGAACCTTCTGTGCTGTCAGTAGACTATCATCCGCACATAGTTGGCTCCTTGTTGGTTCAGCTGTCCAGTGGATCGATGGAGGTTTGTTGAAACTAATTTTAACTCAAACACACGAGCAGCTCACGAACTGCTTGACTCGCCAGTATGTATGCACCCTTAAAAAGAAAACCCCGCACAGATGCATGGTGATGGCAGACTCATGAATCCAAGGCTGCCACTCATAATGGTGACTCAAATAAATTAGAAAAAAGAACAGTATCGCCTAGAAAATTAATAAAAAATTACTGATTTACAATTTTTGATGATGCACATAAAAACACAGTGAATTATAAACAGGATTAGGCAATGAAAACAAAACTAAATCAATTTGTCTGCTACTCAAACAGTTTTAAAACATTAAAACCTTTAGCGAAAAACTGATGAATTTACAAGCACAAAAAAACTGAAATAGTCATATTATTTGGACGTTAAAAAAAATTAACTTTATTAACCTTTGGTTATGAAATGGTCTTACTCTAATTTCACATTACAAAATCTTTTCTTAATGGAAATGCCACTGGTTCTAATAATTACGACAAAAATACCATTAAACTAGTAAGCTCACCAACATGTGACACCAACTGTATTAAGATAGTCTATTAGCTAGAAGATTAAAATACCATGATAACATTCCACTGGTTGTTTCAAGACAAAATTTGAAAACCATTTAAACCAACATTTTTCCTTCCTGGAGCAACTTTAAGTTTGCATACTTATAGAACAAAAAATTCAAAAATAATACGAATGTAAGCATAAATACACTACAATTTTCAAATGACAGATTTTGTGATGCACCATAATGGACTATTGTAGCTGAAATGTTTTATTCTTACTCCTTTCTAATGAAAACTCATAATCAATTAAGCTTTTTTCTTTTTCATTTTACCGTAAGTCACACCTGCTTGCTTCTTTGTTGGAACTGATTGATTGATAAATTCATTCATTCATTCGTTCCCTATACAAGTGAGAATAGTCTTTCTTATCAATAGCAGTTTTTTTTTTGCCTCCTCTTTGTTTTTTGTCGAATTTATCAGAAGTTATTCTCTTTCACATTCTAACGGAGATGTTTGAATCTCTTTGTCTTGGTCAATACATTTTAAAAAAAAATTTTCATTCATTAAAGTTGTTTCTCTTTCTTTATTGTCTTGTTGCTCAAGAAAAGCTTTCTTCTTTTACTGTTCCATATGATGTCTACATTTGTTAGAGACAGAATAAGCACCGGCCAGCAACTTTTTGCTCACAATGACATAGTGTGCACGGTTTTTGTAAGTCTTCATTGGACAGCATTTAACCACCATATAAACATTAACTTTTTCTTCACTCATGGAAGCTCTATCTTCTGACAGTCCATCGCGACCTAGAAAAACTATACACTCTACATCAGCATAACATGAGAGAGCGAGAGAGAGAGAGAGAGGGAGGGAGGGAGAGAGAGAGAGTGATGATGGAACCAACGCTGTAACCATAGAATATTTCAATACATCTCTGCAGAGCTTCTTTATAAAAAAAACTCTTCCTGATAACTATCAATGTGGCCATCTCTTGATAGTTTGTCTTTTTTCCCATGGAGAATTTTCCAATCATCATACAGGAGACTAATACCCTTCGTCCACTGAGGAAACCAATTGTAGACGACTGGTTGTGGATGACCGATCGCGTGCGATTGGTTTTATGCTTCTTCGTCCACCAAGGAAATCAATTTGGAAATAGTTGCGAACATGTCTTCATCGGAAGAGGACGTAATTAATGGATATTTGTGTACACACGAAAGAAGAAACGATAACAATTTTGGGTACACCCAGATTTTGCAAAGCAGCACGAATAAGGCATTAAGAATAGGTTGTTGGCTACAGAAAGAGAAAACTGAACTTAATTTGCCAAATGACTAGAAGCTGTAAACAATGGAAGTGGAAGAACATTTCTGTTTTACTTGTCACAGACGAAGCATTCCCAATTGGAAAAAAATATGTTGCATCCCTATCCGAGAAGAGCATTAAACAATAGAAAAATAGTTTTCAACTACAAACTCAGCAATAGTATCAAATGTGCTTTTGGAATGATGACCAGCAAATTTGCAGTGTTTTCCACTCCTGTATCAAGTAAGAATGTAGTAACCGTAAAGAACATAATTCGTGCATTGTGTGTACTTCACAATTTTATCAGAAAGAAAGAAGGAATTATTTATTGACCTATGTACAACTCGCATGACTGTGAGGATGACGAAAATGTTCCCGACGAAATTGGAGAGGTTGTTCCAGAGGCACCGACATTCCCAGAAAGAACGTCAGGAACAAACTGTAGGGATTATCTTTCATACTATTTTTTGAAGCCGCATTCTTCCATACCTTTTCAGTAGAAATATTATTTTTAGTGATATTGTGTTTACGAAATTGTTTAAGAAGCCTAGCCTTAATATAATTTAGCAAATAAATCAAATAAAGCAGGGATTCTTTGTTTATATTGTTTCTTAACAAAGGCTTCTAACTTTATACAATAAATAGTAGGCCTAGCTACTTCAAAACTGTTTCCAATTAGCAAAATTTTACTAGTTAAAAGGAAATATTATTAATGACCATTTTTGTGGAACACCCAATTAAAGTTTGAACAGTCAAAAATTAATGGCCACATTTTACTTATCTGTGTCTCCAGAAGCTTTGGCTATTTACTACCATGCAGCATTCTTATCATCACATTTGGAATAATCTGATAAACTGTAGTTGTAGAGGCATGGATACTTCTCTACTTCCAACACAAAATTGATACTTAACTGTTGTTCTGGTTTTGAGAGTAAACGTGGCATTTTAAAGTATGACAAAGGCACCCACAACAGTCTGCACACAGTGAATAATCGTAAGCAACTAACACCTGGCAATCAACATGTTTGGTCATGCGCGATTGGTTTCCTCTCTGGTGTAGTCGTTGTTGCATTGGGGGATGAGACAATTCGAAAAAGCATTACTCTTAATGTATTAGTCGCTTCACGATCAGTCGTGCGATTGGTAGCTTGGTCGTAGGTGACTGATCGCGTGGTTTTGGTTTCCTCGGTGGACAAAGAGTCTTACACAATGTCTATTGAGGCCAGCTTTTGCAAAGACATTAAAGCTGTGCAATGACACTTTCTCTTGAGGCTGAAATAAATACTGTAGTAAAATTTGCAAGGCTAGTCACACATTTGTTGAGAAACTTTTTTTAACTTTGGATTTATAAAATTACAATGTAATAACTTATTTACATGGACTGAAAATTATTCAATATTTTACATGTCAACAAATATTTCATCAGTATAATATGTGAAAAATATCTTACTTTTGTTAAATATTTACATAAAAAATTTTATTTATAAAAATTCCTCAAGTACGCTTAATGGTTGAAATCTACACATTTCTTACAACATTTGATAATTTGTTTAGATCTATGCAACAAAGAAATAAGTCACATTTGATTTAAATGAGGCATACAAGTATAGAAGACGACATTAGTCACCAAAATAACACAATTATGTAGGTACGTATTCCAGCTGTAAAATAAAACAATTGGTGGACAAAAGAAATACAAAACTTTTTTGCAATTAATAAGATTATATTTTTCTCCAATTATACCTAACAATTTAAAGCTGTGACATAAATTTACTTGCCTCATATTTTACTAATTAGCAACAGTATTAATTATTTGACATAACACAAACAAGCAATGAAGAATTAATAACACTGGACAACCTAAATACCTTGAAAATGCATATTTGTGTTTCGCCTCTTCATTTTCTATTTAAGACGCCAAAACCATATCCTCATTTTCATTGTTTTTTGCCACTGTTAAATTTAAGCTCTATTTTCATTCATTCCTTTCTTGCATTTTACGTGATACATGACAAAAATTGTCTATCATTTTTAGAGACATCAATTCTGGAAAACCATATGACACAATGTCATTACAAATGTAAAAATCTTTGTTCGTGCTTCATTATGTCATATTAAATAACATTTTTTTTTGTCACTACATACCACAAACAAAAATAAAATGTGTAGCACATAGTACCAGCATATATTAGCACATTGCTCGACCAAAACAACTGCCATCATCACGTCTACTTTAATACTCTCTCAACATGCTTTCACAATCGGTCGAAAATTGATATCTTGGATCAAAATACTTTTTTTACTATCGGACATATCGAAAAATTGAAACATTCTTTCGTAATTTCGCACATGACTTAGAAATTTAGAGATTTTAAAGGTATGGGAATTTCACGATTTAGTGTTTCAGAAAAAAACAGGTGTTTCTACCAATAACCAACAAAAAATGAGAAAAATGACTTTTCTCTGGAAAATGAGAAAAAATGAAAAGACTTAATAAAAATGACAAAAAATTACCAAACGGTAGCCCTGCATGAATCACACAGCCTTGCAGCAGAGGGTAGAGTTGAACATACACAACTGTAGCATGCTGGGTAAAGACACCAACCCACAGGAAAAACCAGTTGCTGCCCACGCAGCCCACCATAACAAGGACTTCGACTCTTGCTACAGTACTAGAGTGGTAAGGGCCCTGCCACCTACAAGCAATAGCTCTGAACTCAAACGATGGGAACTAGCTCATCAGTATATCACCAAATCCAGGCAACCACTAGGTTTCAATATAAGATAACATCCCCAGTCAGTCAGCTTCCCACAACTACTGCACTCGTATCTCCTCATTAACCTCTACACATCCTCTTCTACTTGAAGCTTTCCAATCTCCCGCATCATATCAGTTTAACCATTGGCCGCTAGGTGCATCAGTATCGGTGCATCGGCAGCCACACCGTAGTCAGCCATGTCTCTACGCCCGAGGAAGCTGCTCTAAGCAGCGAAACATCGCGATACACACTTCCGCGATTATGTGACGTCCTATTTTTGTGTGTATCTGTCAAGTACTGAAGCGTGAGTACTTGTGCTTCTGTCTTTTGTACATGCTGGGGTTAAAGGTTGGACAGTGCCAACTCAGAGACCAGTCTACAGTCACGTGCACCCAAGTTATACACCGGCCTCAACAGCATCGTGAATTACGTCACCTTCAGAGAGTAATCCCCTAAGTCGATGAACCACAAACATCACAATTATAACTGGCTGGTGAACCACACTGCCATACAGGACGAGTATCCATGTAGGTACAGTTCCAACAGAGTAACCACAACCTAAATGGCCCAACTAATTATGAACAGCTGAGGCAGAAAATTTTGGCATTAAAAGATGAAACAAAAAGTTAGGAAAATTACCATCTGAACACACTGGACATGGTCAAAAAGTGACAATGAAAAGAAAGGCACCCAGCTAACCATGTAATTACAAACTTCCCTGTCTTGTTCATTACATGCACATGGGATATCTCATCCCTGCTACACTTGCAGTCCACACAAAACCATGATGGAATGGAGGCTTGCAGCCAGACAGCTACTGTACTACTGCTACCCAGGCTGCTCCCAATTTTGTATTCTGCCATGTTGTGTTTGAATCATATTGCATACAGGCTGCTAAAACATTACCTTGCATGAGCTGTCAAGTCAAATGATGGTGTCCACACCAGTTGTAATCATTGAATAAAATAGTGGAAGGGATGAATAATAACCAAGAGTAAGGCTTCAATCCCCAGATTAAACAGCCTAATGAACCAGGTGGTTATACGAATCTACTGGACCCTGCGAGACGATGTGAAATGAGGCCCCACAACGAAAAAGTTATGGACTGCAAAGGATTGAGAAAATATATAATCCAGAGAAAACAAGCCGGACAACAGCAACTTCGTCATGTTTCCTAACTGTGAAAAATTGAGATCAATCCTGCCTGTGACAGTGTACCCACACATTTAGTGCTTTGTTTTGTTTCCTGTGACAGACTAGGTGAAACAGTTTTTGCCTATGAATTAGGACACTAATAAATAACAACATAGGATACCTTATTTTGCTCAACAATTTTCGGCCCTCATGTCTCGGAAGTACACAATATTGTTATTTGCCATGCATAGGATTTTCTTATCATGCTTGTGAAGTCTCGCACCACTGTATGTATATGTAATCGGAAAATGGGAATCACATGACCGGATGAATGTACGTGCCTGTAACACATTGGGACTGCAATATTCTGGCAAAATTTTGGATGCATGTTACAAATATCAGGTTATGTGATTCAGCAAAGAACATTGGAGATGCACGTAAAATATTACAACATAGTAATGAGAAACAATACAGTTCACATCACCACAAAAACTTTGAAGTGGAAAACAATTTAATCAACAAAATTGGCAACAGCAACACCTGAAGTTCAATACATTAAGGGCGCAGTATCCCGCAATTTTCATCACCATTTTTAATTTTTTACTGTACCAGATTTTTTTTTTTTTATTTTAGACAAAATGTGATTCAATTTGGCTTTTACGAATTTTTTTTTATCACTCATAGTTTTTGCGTAATGGCTTGTTAAAGTCATATTTTGTATGTTTCCGTTTTAAGGACTACACTAAAACCTCTGATATACCAAACTCAAAAAAATCACAGTGGGTACAGACATTGCAGGCTCAAATGTCATGCTCATAAAACTAAAAATTAAAAATTATTTGTATTTTTAAAAAATGCTGAAACTGGTTTATGGGAAGCTGCAGCAAAGAGTGCCAAACAGCATATGGCAATAGTCATCGCAACGCAGTAATTCCTGACCACTGTACACTCTTTACAAGGATCCCGAGTATGACATTCTGAACTCAGGTCATTTTCTGGTTGGGAGTCCCTTACAGCACTACCTGATCATGATCTCTGCAACATCCCATTGAATCATTTTAATAGAAAGCACATCGTCACACATTTCTATCAAGAATATGGAAGCAGTGGAGTGTGGAGTGCCTACACTCCCTCCAGTATTGTGTAAAATGGGCACAACCTGTTCCTCCCATAAATCTAGACCTTCTCGTCCTGCTGAAAGCCTGCTCATTGCTACCACTTAAGCGGAAGACAGGTTGAGTGCATCCTGGTAAAAATGGTGTGGTTCATGAGGTGACTGTTCAAAAACTACATGACGGGTTTCTGCAGCCAGTCGCCGTGATTTGCACTTTCCCATTGAACTAACTTTGCAGAGCAGTGTTGGGTGCAATCCATAACTGCTCTAATAAGTGTTATATTTAGTGAATTAGTATAACTAAAAAATTTTCATTTTCGGTGGACAGTATATTTATAACGTCTATGACTGTGTACAGAAACATTTAGGGCCGTATCTATAAACGGCTTTCGAATGACAACCAACTGCTATCCCCAGGGAGAAAGCATTGGTGAGCAGTATGTTGTCATTCGAAAGAGGTCTATAGTTTCGGCCCTTAGTGTTTTGTTTGCTGTGACTGAGACTAGGTAGAACAGTTTTTATCTATGGATTAGGACACTAATTGACGCATCGCTGTAGCGTCTTTATATATTTTTAAGCTCGCCTCTCACTAAAAAGGCTAGGCCTAACTTGTTTATCTCCTCCTGCCCCGTCAGGGCCAGTATCTAATCACAGAAGCACGTGTTACCCATAAGGGTTTATCTGTGTTGTATACATGTTGTATGTGTATTATCAGACATATTAAATACATGCACAGCAAAGATAAATGGTCGCATAGACTCAGTTAATAATCACTGCCCAGGACTTGCAGAGGAAAGTAACTGCCACAATCTTCTCAGTGTTTTAACCTACGTATGTATATATCAAGTGAATGTGTTTTGTATGTTTGTACGTATATTTTATTTCTCTAATAATTAACTGCAACACGATGCAATTAAGTAGGTGAGTATTTGTTGTTTGTAGCAGGAAAGTTGCGAGTGTCTGGTGGCCAGCCTGTTATCAGCAGACAGCATCCGCCTCCTTCTTCCCCTTCTCCGGCCATCACGGAGCTCGCTAACGGTATTTTTCGCCCTCTGGATGGGTATAAAAGGATGAGCTCTCGCCAGTAGAATCAACAGTCTAGGGCTCGGGTCTCCCGAGCACAGCCTAGGCATCCCCCTCCCTCTTCTACCTAAGGTCTGTCGCCTAGCGCAAAGGGAGACTGAGGCACTCCCTAGAATCATTCGCATATTTCAAAATGCACATGACTAAAGAAGCCATAGCCGTCGCGTGGCGCGCTGCTGCCGGAAGTGAAAATCGGAAACGGGAAACGCGGGGCTGCCTGTACTGACTAGTGTAGTTAGCTCAGTTTCATTGTAAACCAGTGTGTAATTCAGATGGTAACTTTGTAGGCCAGTGTGTAAATTTAGTGCATAACTTCTGTAAATTAGTTGCCCTTGTATATTTAAACAGGGAATCACTGACTTGTGTAATTGTAGCAGTTTATTGATATAATACCATCAGTGAAAACCATATCTAAGTGTATTATTGTAGCATGTGCGACGACAACTTCCATGAGCTACATATATCTCCTAAGGAGAAACTCACTCTTGAAGAGCTCATGTACAAGGCCATCCAGGAACGCCGCCAAGGTAAATGAAGTCGTGTCAGAGTCAGTATTAATACCTTCACCAGTTAAGGGTCCAGGATCAGACCCCTCTTTAGCCTCACTTTGTCACTCTTGCGTGGTATACCAACAAACCAAGGCCATCAAGCGCCCCCGGGTTCAACACAGGTTTAGCCAAATATTGAGGGCTATCCAAAAACCTTTCCCGGTGCTCATCAGCCCGATTAAGTCGCCAGAAAAAATGCTGCTGTTGCATCAGAGGGTCCAGCAGCTAATCAATGAGGCTCGGTCAGAACCTCAGCCTTCCGCCTCTTGTGATGGTACAGGTTTATGCTGTCCAATATCAACACGTGCTCGGATGCCTCGGCATCACTTGCGGTAGAACATGCTCTCATCTCAGTGTTCATAACTGTGGGCTATGAGAGTTAGTGGATGAAGCAAACAATTGGGTTGTTATAAGATTGTATTTTGTTAACTTTTACCAAAGCGCACACTGTTCAGTTTACACATCATAGTCGGTTATATTAAAAAAAGAACAAAAGACTTCCCAGTGAGCCACCATCCTATTTTGCAAACTAAATCCTTTGCACCATTGGTATTAAGAGAGTTTCCGCGTTTTGCCGACTGTGTACCACATGGGCTACAAAGTCCCGCGGTTAATTTATAACGTCGCGCCTGCAAATAACTCAGTTATACTGTAAATGATTTTGAGTCGTATTTTCACAACTATTTATCTCTTATCAAACTCAACACTCATGCTGGCAGAGTCTAGCGAAGCGCCCTTTGCGCTCGCTATAACACCGACCTACACTCATGGACGACACAGGAAAGACTGGGGGCGAGCCAATGAGCTAGCCCCTCCCCCCCCCCCCCGCAGGTTCGCGGATGAATACGCCCACGGCTAGAAACTCTCTTAATTATATTTCACTTACTGTAAAACTAACTTACCTGAAATTAAACATACATATTAAAACTTATTACTAAATTTTACAATATTATGAAACTGGGTTACAGAGACTAAAAAGAATCAAACAAAGAAACGGTTCATGCAGAGGGATACATTTACACTTTGGCAGCACCAGCATTTTTTTAGTCTCTTTTCTTAAACACACAAAAAAAGTATTTAAACCAAAATTTCCCCAGTACTTGTGCGGTACAAACATCTATACATTTATGAAAATAGACTTAACTGAAATTCACTGTTTAAATATTGGTGCTCACCGGTTAGATACTCATTTATAATACAAAAGGAATTATTACAAGAGAAATTACAATTCATTAGGCCTAAACTAAGTAAAACATCTAGGCTTAAATCATGAAAAAATTAAACAAAAAAAAACTGCTGGTATGATCTGTCCATGTTCGGGTAAGCCAGGCTCTACTTTTGTATGACCAGGCTCTTTACTGAAGTTTATTTTATAAGAAAAAGTCCCTGCTCTGCCTGCAGCGGAGGCGTGGCAACACCTTAGTAGGGAGGTCCATTTAGCACACCAACATTAATAAGAAATTGAAAAAGAATTAAAGAAATCCACCATACATTTGGGTAGTGGGGCAAGGCACTTTACATTCTACAACTTCAGAGAGGAAGCAGCAGCTCCTCCGCCAACAATTTTAATGTGAATGGTTTATAGCCTGTCTTAATTTTTGAAAAGTGTTGACTTCCGTCGCATATACCGCCAGCAGGAGGGAGGTTAGTGGTCCTTTATCTGAGAAACTGATCTTTCAAACACACAGCTCCCCTCCGCCCACAAGGAATTCATCTCTACCCAGCTAGCCAGTGTAGTTACCTGTGGTAAACATTACTTTTCCCAAATTCGGCGAGTAATAGGCAGTGCGAGGGAGGTTAAGGGCTTGTTCCTTAGTTTTTTTCAGACTGGTGCCAATAACTCAAATATTTTTTAACCAAAAGCTTAGAAAAAATTTGAGGCAATGTACAGTTACACGATGCACAATACAGTCACACGATGCACAATACAGTCACACGATGCACAATACTGTGGATGCATTTTTAGAATTAATATGCCATTTGTCAGCAAAAAAATATTTTGCTTCATTTTGGCATATTTTCATGACTTAGTACTTTGCATGACCAAATCTAAAAAACCGTTCAGTACATTCCTACAAAAAAAATAAGCAACAAATTATGCCATATTAGTGTCAAATGTGTGGAACAAAATTTTTATCTGAGTACTGTATTTGATATAAATAAAAAAAATATTTCCCAAACCACTGCAAAAGTAAGGAACAAGCCCTTAAGCTAAGTAGCAACCTTAAGCTGTACCAAGCCAGCGACATAATAATCGACAATGTGGGACATAACAAGACCTTTGTTTTATTTTGCTTAACACCTCTGTAGAGTAAAATATATTAAATACATTCATTGGACAGTTCAAACCAAGAGACGAGCATTGCCAATTTATCAAGGAAATATCATGATAGTTTGTGGCCGTACTCCACCACGTGATAAGTGCACTACTGTGCCTGCTGGTTAGGATTCATGTTACAGCCAGCCTGGTGACCCTGGTGCTGCATACTTTTCATTGTATGAAGTACATTAGCAAAGACCACAACTTACTTTTCCTAATACTGAAGTAGTAGAAGAAGAAGAAGAAGAAGAAGAAGAAGAAGAAGAAGAAGAAGAAGAAGAAGAAGAAGAAGAAGAAGTAGAAGAAGAAGAAGAAGAAGAAGAAGAAGAAGAAGAAGAAGAAGTGGAAGATGAAAACGAAGGAGGAAACAAAACCTTTTTTCAATAACTTGGGTTTAAGTATACTTTGACTTTCCTGTTTAATTATTCAATAATTGTAATTCATAACCAGCCACTGTTCATGTTATGTATTAACAAAAGAGGAAAAACATTTTAAAGAATTAATGTGTTTAGAATAACATTTTTCTACAATTACTCAAACATAATGTCGTAAACTATGAACTACAGCAGCTCTGTGTACCAACAAATAGTTAGGAAATACAAATAACTTACACTCCCAGTTTCAGCTTTCTCTTCATCAGTTAACTTCTCGCCTGCTTTGGTGGGTTCATCTTTTTCAGCCAGCTGCTTCATGCTACCATTAATAGTGTGCTTCAAACTAATGGTACTGTTAGATGACTGCTGCCTGCAAATTAAAATTAACTCACGTAAGGTAGTATATATTACCAACAGAAATCTTGACAAACGTACTCGAATTGGACTGACATATTCATAGTAGAAAAAGGTATGTAAAAAGCATTTTTTCAGATAAAAATAATTTTTAGGATAAAAAATCTCCTTACCGTACCAGCACACAGCAACTTTGTTGCAATAATGTCATCCTTTTTACAATTTTTCTTAGATAATCTTCAAAAAGCCTGTATCTTATTTTAAAGTTCCAATGCAATTGTTAATGAAAATACAAAAATCTAAATTATATAACTGTCCTTAGAAATACCAAATATGGCAGCAGATTTACCTGGACTTACAATATGGCGAACCCTAGGCATGAGGAAACAACGCTCCGATAGTGTGCCTGAAGGTAGTAACAAAGACTGTGATCTCAATTGCATTAAGCGAAATGGCAGTAATGTATTTATCACTATCTTACAAATAATATTTGGTTACTGTGCTGTGATTTCTTCTTGTAACAAATCATTATACTTTGTACGATGTCTACACACGCAGTGTCCAGCTTAGCCGGGGGTGACCGAAGTGGCGAACTCTCACGAGTAATTTGTGATATTGTACAAGAATTGCTCAATAATAGCGACAACGTAATAAAACATACCCTTGAAGCTCTTACGGAAATTGCAAACAAATAAGTTATTGCGGCCTTGGAGAAAACTATTAATTTCAATATTAGTGCTTGCGAGACAACAATTTCAAAAATTCAGGAACTGGCAAACAAAATAAAAAAACTTTAATGTGAGTGTGCAAAACATTGTGCAAGCTTCGGTGGGTCGGCCATATTGACTTGTTGTTTGAGCGTGGTGGAAGATGGTTGTGCTTTTACTTGTGTAGTCGCGGAGCAAGATGGTTGTAATATATTGATTTGGTTTTCGGTCGCGGACGAGGATGGTGGTCTGGAACGGTTGGTAGGCTGTGTGGGAGCGATGTGGCTGAGCAGCCATGTATATTAGTCGCTGAGTAGAGTCCTCGCATTTGCGAGAATATTATGGTTGAGATGTCGTGGCGTGTTTCAAACTTTGAAAATTAGTTTTTATTTTTCTCTTTTAAGTATTGGGGTTGAGCAGTTCTCTCCCGGGAGTGTCAGGCTTGGACAATGATGAAGACTATTATGATTGAAATCTAGAGTTTCTGTATGTAAAGTTGGTTTTTTTTTTTTTTTTTTTTTTTTTTTTTTTTTTTTTTTTTTTTTTTTTTTTTTTTTTTTTTTTTTTTTTTTTTTTTTTTTTTTTTTTTTTTTTTTTTTTTTTTTTTTTTTTTTTTTTTTTTTTTTTTTTTTTTTTTTTTTTTTTTTTTTTTTTTTGAAAGTTAATTAATAAAAACAGTCACGCCAACAGGTTTTAATTTCATGCAGATACAGTAAACCTATATGATCACAACCGGCCACATCAGAGGTTATGTCAACAATTATGTAAAATAACATCATCTTCAGTAAGCGGAGACCCATTACATTTCTGGTGCCTTGACCAGGATTTATGGTTATCTTAATATTCAGTAAGCGGAGACCCGCTACATTTCTGGTGCCTCGACCAGGATTTATGGTTATCTTAATCTTCAGTAAGCGGAGACCCGCTACATTTTGGTGCCGTGACCAGGATTTATGGTCTTCTTCAATAATCTTCAGTTAGCGGAGACCCGCTACATTTTTGGTGCAGTGACCAGGATGTTTGGTCAACAACGACGGTAAAGTTATCTTCATTTATGTTCAGCAGCCCCATCACAGTAGATAATGTTGGTAGAAATGAGCGCTCTCTTAGCTAACAGACCACAGGGCAGCCGTTCCCGTGCACGTTACAGTGTGGTAGGGCTCTACAAGTGGTGTTAGTAGTCCTGCGCGAAGTGTGGCGGAATGCGTTAGGCCGTAAGTATGATGAACGGCACGTAACACTCCTTACACACTATGATGCTCTCCACTAGGTGACTTGCAAGAATGCATGATAATGAAATGAGTGGTAGATGCACTGCTTATAGGAACACTGGAGCACTATGGCGATGTGGTAACCTGCACGTGGTCGGTCACAAAAACATGAATTATGCCCTCAAAATTACACTAAAATATAAAATATTGATAGCAATGTATGCGCTGAATGATATCGAACAATAATTAACTGCAATATGCCTCGTACAATGAATGATGAGCTTGGATGGCTCTTGATACAGAATTCCTTAGCCACGTAGCGGTGATAATGCCGACGCGGATTTTAAGTTTACAAGTACCGAAATGGTAATAATTATTAGTTTAAGCAGACGCGCAATGCGATGGGGATGTCTGGTAATGTGTGCGAGCAAGGTGAACCGGTATACCGGTATACTAAAGAAGACTATTGAAACTAACAATCAGTAAGCAAAAGTTGATGTGCACACGGGCAGCTGTCTCACCTCTCCAGACAACTTCGACGAACTGCCACGAGGAAGGCAGCCGCTAAGGGCTCCTTGCCATGCTACGGGGTTCACACACTTCCGGTACCTCGTGCATGTTCAATGATTGATATTAACATTTTATGGAAATGGCACACACTAAATTACATAATAAATGGTGTTACATATTTTGCTGATTTTGAATGATGCATTTCTAAACGTCTGCTGCAATATGAAAGTAAACACTGAAATCAAGGTTATTTTCGGGCACAAGCATGGCAGCATGTTTACATGTCCCCCGTGCTTCAATGTATACTGCTGGAAATGAAAACACAATTACACTCGCTATTACATGCAAAATTACACTGCGTGGATGCGGGAAAATTATGGGAGAGTCTGAAAATGAGGCCTGAGCCTTGTTGATGTTGCACATTTGCGCCGTTATGGGCTTAACCCATACGTTGGCCCTTTGGCTGGCGTCAGTGGTGTGTGTGTATGTGTGTTTGTGGTGTGTTTGTGGTGTGTGTGATGTGTGTATGATGTGTGGGTGGGTGTGTGGGTGGGTGTGTGGGTGTGGGTGTGGGTGTGGGTGTGGGTGTGGGTGTGGGTGTGGGTGTGGGTGTGGGTGTGGGTGGATGTGTGAGGTGGATGGATGTGTAGCTGTGGATGGGTGGATTGGTGTGTGGGTGGGTAGATTGGTGGGTAAGGTGTGTGTGTGTGCACGCGTGCGTGTGCATGTGTATGGGTGGGTGTTTGTGGGTGAGTGTATAATTTTCATATTTCTTTCTTTAAATATTTTATTTTATGCATTTTTAAGAAATAGTATGTGTAGATTATAATATACTGTATGTATAGTTCTAGAATGATAACTAAATGACTTAATTTTTATTTAGATTAACAATAATCTCACATATTAATTAATTTATCTTATATCTTCGCATCACATATATTTTTCTTGTGCAGTAATAAATATTAACAAGTGTTTTTGTAACTTTTATAATGTTATAATTCATCATGATAGTTTGTAAGCATCTAAACAAACACAGCAAATTGTAAACAAGCCTAGTGCTGAACTTTGTACTAGTATAAATAAATAAAAATGTTTACCTCAGTCATCTTAAAAATGAAACACATCATAATATCTGCCTTTTCACAACAATTGCTAGTGAAAATAAATTGTTGCATTTGCATGATGTTGATACAAGCACATGCAAATACTGTACACGCATACATAATATATGAAGAAGAAATATAATTTCATTATGTTCATTACACCATTAAAAATACACTAATTACCTACCACTGTAAATACATTTACAACAATTAACTGAAGTCTCCCTTCCAAAAAAACACACACCAGTAGATGGAAACAGTAAACAGAAATCAAACTATACCTATGCAGAGACCCTGTGCTAACTCTGGCATTCTTGAAATTTTCAGTATCATGATTTTCACAGTCAGTCTTATTAGAACACTCCATTTCCTCTGCTTCCACTAAACCAGTCAGATCTGGGGGGAAAAACGGAATGTATTAAAACAAAATCCTGAAATGGTTAAATATTAACAGTATTACACTTTTCGACTTAACATAATATTTAAAATATGTAGGTATATTTACAGGCCGTGACCTTAGTTGTCAAATTCTTACTTTCTTCAAACTTTGTCACAGAAACAAAACTCGCACATCAAACATTCCGCAAGAAAAACATAAATCAATTAAATTACATGCAGGCGTAACAGTCTGACAACACAATAAGTATTCTGATATGGTATACCAACACATTCTTGTACCCTTTAGTGAAACCTAACAGTGTCTGAGACCTGGCAGTGAAACACCCTGTCATGTGCTGTTGCACCGTGAGTGTGGCCTGGAGTGTGCTCGAGGACGGTGGCACCCGGTGGCGATCACGTGACTTGGCAGACGTCTTGCTTGCTAATTTTTTTGCAAGGCTTAATTTCCATGTGTTCTATGGATTCCCTCCTCTACCCAACCCCCACCTTCTTCCTGCTAGCGCTTGCGCCTTGGGTGTCAACGATCACTGCACCCAGGACACCATGTGTGTAAGCGTTCTATTCCTGTTCTGGCACCAGTAGCAATGGGACGTTCCTAAGGTATGTGTGCTCCTCTTTCTGGTGTTTTGGACTTAACACCTTGTGGACAATTGGTGGCGGCACTGTCATGCTACGCTTTTGATATGTAAATTCTTGTCTTCTTTAAAATTCTGTTTCGATCCGCTTTGGAAATTCCCTTTGGTTTGTGAACTGTTTCAGGCTTAATTGTAGTCTTTGGCTGTAAAATGGCATGGTTTATCTATCAGCCCATTCAAGTTTGATGAGTCTCTGTGCTATAGCTAATGTATTTTTTTTAGTTTCTCCCCTTCGGAGCACACGTACCAGTAACGTAATTGTCCTGGACTTACTTTTCAATAACAATTTTGTAATTTACCTATAATATTTGTAACTAATTCGTGGCACACAGTAGTGCCGTAACAATTTTTTTATGTCTAACTAATCCAGATGTTCATATTTGCACCAACAGGAATCAGCCCAACTGTTTGTTATTGATCTTTACTAAATGTTTTGAGGAAATTTTTAATTATTCAGCATACTGCCCTTCATTCATTGTTGCACATATGTAACGCACTAGTGATAGTGCCCAATTCACACTCGGAGTTTGAGTGCGACGTGAATAATTGTCTAAGAAAATTCAGGCTTTTTAAATGAAAAGCTAGCCCTGAGAGGGACAGAATCTACAGGTCGTTAGGCCCTTTACGGGCACACTGATTTTGTCTTAGTTAGTGTCCTTCAAGCACAGTTGAGGCGCAATATCTTACTTAGTCAAACGTGTAGCTATATTGGATGTGCCACCCAAACCTCTTAAAATTTACGTATTTAAGATTTGGAGTGTGTTCGTAAATTCTTATATTACTCATGTTTCCAAAATTTATCACTTTGCTTACTCATGTATTATGAATATTTGTCCATTTTGACGGGTGTTTTATTAAAGGTATAGCTGCCTTTGAGTTTGTCTGCCGTTTAGGCTCTGAAATTTGTAGAGCTCATCAGCTTATTTACTACGCTTATATACATATGTGTGTGTGTGTGTTGAACACTCTAGTGTATTTTTATGTGCAAGTTTTTATTGAATTTTGGTACGATATTTGTGTCGCGACAATTCGGCAAATTGTATGAAAACTTTTCTATATGTAATATTGGCCTTGCCATACAGGCCGTTTGTTAAATATATTTCTGCCTTTAAGTGGCACATTAACGTTGGTTGCTATTTGCTGTTCTTGCTAAACATTTGTAACTTGTCATTTTTAATAAATTTGCTATTGTTGTATATTTTTGTGATTATTTATATTAGTGTTACACTGTATCTGGGACTGCCTAGTCCGTGGTATGCATGGCTCGGGCTTAACTGTTGTAAGATGGTTCTATTTCTAAGCCTCCAACTCAAGAGTGAACAAGAATTGTGCCCCAGACCTGATGAATTGCATGGGGTAAACAACTCACACTACATACAGACACCAAATTTCTGGGGCTAAAGCAACACATAACAAAAGGACTAGATACTAGAGTACGCACAACATAGTATTTTAAAGAATAAGTTTGTAATATTTTGACATTTCTCTTCTCAGCAGCTCCATTGTACTGACCTATGACTATAAACAATCTTGGCTTCCTATAAAAATAGGAACTTTGCAATCCTTGTTACCAACTTTATTCACAGAAGACAAATGTCAAAATCTAAGGCCGTACAGGAAGTTGACACCTCGGGCCAGTGATCCAAACCTTTTCTAAAGATTGTCTTCTCTGGACAGGTAGTTCACATCACCACAAAGGCAGATGTCAGGGGAAGAGCTGCTACTGCCTATCGAAAGTTGAGTGCCATGGGCATATGCACCACAAAAGACTAGATCCCCAAGCAATTGCACCACATTGCCTTCCCTGACAGACGTGGTCTCTATCTGCCCACTTACTACAATGTCCCTCGGAGGGAACGTTCCATGAGGGTTGGGAAGTTATCTCGGTATTACAATGGAAGGACACTGATTCACAGCACTTTAAACACACCACACAGCCTTTCACAGAGAATTAGACCACCTCCCGACTCTGGGATAAGGGAAGGGATATAACTACCTAAAAATACTCATACCGAAAACTAAATACAGTACCAGCGGTTTCCGCTCAATATGAACTAAGTGACAAATGTCTACAAGAGGTGACCTCAAACCACAATGACTACCAAAGTGTGCTCAGAAGAGAAACAAAATGTCTTTCTTGGTGTGTGTCAATTACATTCAAAGAGTATACCTAGCCCTTGAAACAAAAATCCTTAACTTTTTTGTGACGTTTGGGGACTTTTTCAAAACCTTTGAGAGAGAGAGAGAGAGAGAGAGAGAGAGAGAGAGTGTGTGTGTGTGTGTGTGTGTGTGTGTGTGTATGTGTGTGTGTGTGTGTGTGTGTGTGTGTGTATATATATATATATATATATATATATATATATATATATATATATATATATATATATATAAAAGAAATACTGTAAGTACATTAACCATTTATTTGGTTGAGACTGTTTACACATTTAATTTTATATGTACCATGGGCAAGAAGTAAAAAAAAAAAATCTGGAAAACACCCTCAGCAGCCACAGTGACCTTTGAGGATATTGTGTTTAAACATAACTGAAGTACTATAGTATGTACTGATCTTAAAATTAGTGACAGTCAGCTATAGTTTATCTGAATTGTAAGGTCGTGATTTTAAATAAAATTAATTTTGTACTTTTAGACCTCTAGAATTTGATACTATGTACATAAATGTTTAAATTAATTTTCACAGTAAGATACGCCAGCAGATATGGCCAGATGTGTGTGCTGTTATTTATGCGAGACTGTGTAATATCTAAGGAAGCACAGAGGTGCTTATGCAGCCAATATTATCTAGCCAACAACTGCAATGGCAGGATGAGGACAAAGAGAGAGAATGAGTGAGAAGGGTAAGATGAAGAAAAAATTGCTTGCGTGTAATTCCTTATTTGTCTGGCACACTTCAGCCATCAACTGTTAAAATATTTATGTTCAAAGAACAAATAACTTGGGGGCATTAAAATAAGGAAATTAAATGCTGCTTCCTATTCAATTAGCTTTTTTTGCATTCAACATTTGTACAGGCAGCCACCTGCTATAGCTAAACATGTGTGGTGATGTCTTTTTACCAATTGTGCTCCACCTGCTAGGCAGTGCCTGGGTGAGAATCATTTATGCTACACTGGTTTGGTAAAAAAAAAAATTATTAAAGAACAGTTTATAATTTTGTAACATTGCTAAACACAAATATAATTTCCAAAATTTTGTAACCATAATTTAAATCCCAAATTTTTTAGAGTAGAAACAATTTTAACAAGTGTTTTCAGAATAAGATTAGCTGTGAAATTTTCTATATAGAACCTTAGAGAGGTTTTCGGATAGTAGTAATAATATGTAATCTTATTTTTTCTATTATTGTGCCATAAAAAAGCACCAGATACGACACAAGTCAAGTCACCACCACAAATACTACATGCTTATGATATGAGCTCATCGAGAGGCGTGTGAGAGAAGAATATGAAAAATACTGAAAATTGGCTGAAATCACTTGCACGCAAGGGAAAATTGGTATGTAACTCGTATGAACTTTAATTACTGTTTCTTAACTTTTCTCTTAAGTGTTTTTAAAAACAGCAGCAATCAGAGGTTATCGCTGAAATTGTTTGGTACAAATGTTTCACTACAGGTACCTGTATTAGAATTGGTTTACTGACACAAAGCACAATTTTACCTTCATTATTACATAGTAATATAGTGAATTACAGTTGAAATCTTGATGTATCATACTGATGAAACACTGTGCACAAGTTTATGGCCTTCAATGTAGAGGCATGTCTTCCAAAAACACTTTACATACTTGGAAATGAGACAATAGTCTATTAGTGACACATGCTCACAACGTCTGGTTCTGTAAAGCCGCTGCCTCATTCTGCAAATTACATTTTCGTATTTTACCTTAATCTTTCCCACTCTAATTTCATCCCCGCAAGCATCACGGCACTCTAACCTGACTCTGATTACAGCAGATTTCTCTGCCCCATCGTCATACCAGCACCTCTGCTAGGAAAAGCAGCGACCGCCAGACCCATTCCTGAAGCACCCCTCAACATCCATGAGGCAGCCAGCTGTGCAGCCTTATCAACCTATGAGTCAGTTCCTGAGACATCGAGACATGTTCTCCTGACTCTCCCCATGGGAACTAGTGCTCTCTGGCCTTTTCCTGAGATACATTGACATAGCTGAGTGAGTGAGAAAAAAGGTTTTGGTCATTGCTTAACAGCAAAGTTTTCAGTGCTAGTGACAGAGGATATGAGTCAAGTATGGCATAACACCAGAAAGAAGGGGTGTGGGAAACGGGAGATATCAGTGAAAATTAGCAGATCAATGGCGTCATCCGGCATGGTCCCACGCGCGAAAATATGACTTGACCTGAATTTAATCTGAATCACCTAGATGGGAGACAAGAGCACTAGCAGCTGTGCTGACCGCAGCCCTAAGATATCAGTTTAAACACATTACAGATTCGTGGTAGTGCACATAATATACAGTATTTACTTTATTTTAGGCCGACACCGAATGTAAGCCAACCCCTAACTTTCAAAACTTTGAAAAAAATAAAAATATGACACCATAAGCCTAATTTTGAAGAATGATAATGACAAAGTTTTATGGCCCTTTAACCTCTCAGGTCTTCAGAGCTGATGATGATATTTCTTCCCGCCGTTTGACGCTAAGTACGGTAGGTAAACAAATGGGCGCCAGGCGGGCGAGACACGTCATGCGAGATGCGAGGAATGCTGGCTTTGTGCGGCTCGACATGGCCCGGCGCTGTAGTTTGACACGACACTCGGCACGTCCTGGCGCAGTAGACAGACTGGCAGCCGGCCGGCAAAGCAAAAGGAAGCTGTAGTAATACCCACTCCCAAACATTTTGTTTTCTTTTTAAATAATGTGCGGGTGGTAGATAGGCAAACACAGAATTAGACCAATGTAACTGTGAATTTACTATGTGAATGAGCTAACATAAAAAAATTATGTTAGTACCGGTATTAGATTAGACGTTTCCTCAACATGTTTGATGACCATTTTTTTTCAACTCTGCTGTATATTGTCTTCTCTTCATTTTGAAACTTAGCAACGATGTATTACGCAAGTAGGTACAAGCAGCAAATACAGTGGTAGCGGTACCGTAACGGACCGGCAGCACGCGTGTACCGCTGGACGCCTAGTGACACACTGCCAGATCGGCATGCTCGCTCCAGCCCAAGGGCCGGCCGGCGCAGTGACGTCACCTGTCGGCTGGCCGTGATATTACTAGAGATCACACACCGTCTAGTAAAAACTGCACGTCTTTATGTATAAGGTTCACGTTTACATCCTTATCGGTACTGATGAAAGTGTACTGCCTGTTTTATAAACGTATTTATTTATATTTGGTCGAAACTGTATGTAAAATGGTTGAACTGGAATGTAAGCAGAGTCGGGATTTTCGACAGACCAAACAGTAAAAAAAGGTCGGCTTACAATTGAGTAAATACGGTATACATTTGTTCTATTTAGCTAGATAACCTTCTTCTCCAATTAGTCAACTATTTAAAGTTTATTGCACAGCATCATAAAGTCATTTATTCGCTATTATACCTACACAGTGGAACCTCATTAACCCAGTTAATATAAAGTTCTCAGTAACACAAAATTGTTTTCTTTCATTTTGACATCAGATGAGAAATTAAATATTAACTTCAGTGTTCAATGTATGTAGTTCCCTTACACATAAAATCATGTAATATATAATTCAGTGATTAAAAGAGGTTATGGTGGTAGTAATAAAGTTTGTATTTTGGGACTAAAGATCCTGAAAATACTGTATATTTATAGAATTACCTGAGTTTTTGTAAACACATGTTAATACAAACCTCATTATTACAAACTGCAAATGTTTAGGTCTTTCCAGGTTTATATTAATGAGGTTCCACGGTTATATAAAATACAAATTTGTTAAAATTACAAATGACTTTCAGTATCTTAAAACAAAAGTAATTTTAAATAAAAAAAGTAAGTAATTTCAAACATTTTAACAATATTTTTAAAATAGCTCAAAAATATTTTTTTAGTCACGACATTATAAGAAAAGTAATTTTTTGAGTAGCTAAGGTAAAATTATGGTAAAGAAGCAAAAAAATTGTCTTCTTAAAGTATAAACGGTGCCTAACATAGAGCAATACACCACTTACCTGTCTCAGAAGATGTATTGTTTCCCATGTGCTGTTTTAGGAACTCTGCAAACGAACCCTTCTTTTCCAGCAGCTCTTTGTAAGTTCCTTGTTCAGATATCTCTCCATCCTTCAGGACTACAATGAGATCCACTTCTGGTAAGAACGTAATACCATGGGTCACCAGAAGCCTCGTCTGCACATATCGCACAGCAGTGTGTATTTTAATATGGCTTTCCACAGAGGTTGTCCAAAGATGAGACAGGTAAACAATAAAAAAAAAATTCTGCTAACAATGTGATGGAGTTGTAACAGCGTGGAGTACAACTTTGTTTATTTAATTATTATTTCGGACTGTATCAACATTTTAATTTCTTATCAAAATTGTTTTACAGAGTTACATAAATTGGATATACATATAATTTTTAGGTAATATGCTTTTCTGGTTTTTGTCTACATCATTTTGTTAAATGTAGTGGTTCAAGACCCTTTTAGAATTTTCTAAAAAGGGTTTAGAAACACTTAAAAGGTTGGGAAAGTTTAGGAAGTGTTTGGAGAGGGTATTCTAAAAGGGCAGGAATAAGTGTACTCGCCACAGGATGACAGCAAATTGAGAATATTTATATGTAATAAGTTGTTTTTTACTCCCTAAAGTAATTTCAGGTAACTTTGTATATATTTGGGGTAAAATTGTAGCCTACCAAACGTAATTTATAAAATGGTTTATCTGCCTACAACCACTACGATCTTACTGCACGAGAAATTCATCTTTTGGTTCTATTAACTACGCCAAGCCAGAACTTATTTAAACATTTTCAGATTCAACTTTTAACCCACTATGTACATTCGTTCTGGTAATGTAGTAGACCAGTAGAGTGTCAAGACTTGATATTCCCCAAATTTATAAATTTTTCAGTACAGAGCTGCGAGAAATTATTTTTCAAATAGCTTTCAAGAACTAAACAATGCCAAATGTGGTCATAATGTGAGTGCAAAAGTGTTGCAAAAGTAATCATCATAAATAAATAATTGAAATTGAAACTTCATTTTTTATTTTCATTGCCAAAACCCTTAACATTTTATGTTGTAAGACTGACACAGGCTGGTGCACACGTACTCTGTGTACTAAAAAACTTAAACTTAATATTTTTGCCTATCACCCAGGATTTTGCATAGGACAAGGTAGAATTGCATAGCATTACCTATGCCTATCATAGTCGTAGTGCAGAGGCAACTGCGCAAAATCACAACTTAAAAACTCTTTCTAACAACTTGACGGAATGTTGTGAAGTCTTGCAGTCACTTGCAAATACATTTCACATTTTTAAGTAATATGTATTCTAAATTACTGCACACAGAAGTTAGATACATATAGTGGAACCCCTTTTTTACACTTCTCAAGGGACCTGGAAAAATTGTTGTAAAATGCAGGAAAGTGTAAAAAGAGGGAAATTTATCATGTTAAAAGTAACAAATGGAACCACTAAGAGTAGGTATAAAATGAGGGAAAGTGTAAAAACAGCAGAATGTAAGAACAGGGTTCTACTGTATCAGATGTATTTAAAACCAGTTTTCACAAAGCAAATACTTCATAATTTTTTATACTAAAATTTTAGCTTTTTAATTTAAGATAACTGTTTCATTGTGATTATTAAGTTCAAATATGCAACCTTTTAAAATAAAAGAAAAAAATTCATACATCTTACCCAAGTGAAATACCATGCACGATATCCACACAAAATCTTTCTGACATGAAACATCATCGTTCAGACTTAAAATTATATTTATCCCAAACGTACAATCTGAAAGAACAACACATCAAGTTTTGAGCGATTCATATTCAATACAATCACGAGTAATATGAACTGTACCATATCAACCTAAAATTCTTGGTAGATGTTGTGCCAGTATTTGATAGTCACTTATAGAATCAGTCTCTGCAACTGCCTTCTTCAAATTGATAAATACACTAATATTAACAAATCATAACATCATTTTATATAATTTCAGAGAGGAGGGAAAAGTTATATAACTTCCCCACAGTGAAAAACAAAATTTAATTACATTTTTGTAATACAGATCGACACAGAGTTAAATAAGGTGAAACTTATGTAAATTTGCAGTTACACATTTTTTTTACTAAGATGTACAGACATGATAAAGTGCAGGATGAGATGACTGTTGATAACAAAACAGATCACGTAATGCAAGTGCGACACTCGCTATATCACTCTCTTTTTTTCTCAGTGGTTTGTTAATCACAGCAGCTACAGATCGCAGTATCAATTATTTTGTGTGAAGCAGAAGAATCTATAAGGCGTATTACCACAGTATTGTTTCTGCAGATATTGTTTGTTCACTGCTAAAATGTTATTTAAGAATAAGAACAAATGTTCAAACTAGACAGTAAGAAGCATGAGGAAATGCTTAGAAATAACGGGGAAAAAACCAAGGAAAGTCGTAATAGTTATTTTAATCAAAACAAGAAATTTTGCTAATTACATAAGGTAATAACATAGAATTTACTGTCTTGAAAAATCTACTAACATGTTGAAAACAATTTTAACCAAACTGTCAAACATATTTGTGACATTTACTTTCATTTAGGCTTTAAACATAATCATAGCTAAAATGCTAGAAACCGGGAAGCATGAATGATCGCCTTAAATCTAGCACTAGCTGGTTTAAATGTTTCAAGAAGCACACAATTTTTCACATAAAGATCAACGACGCCACCACAGGAGCAGATGCGGGCGCAGCATGAGAAACTCCTGAACACATAACAGAAATACTGTAATCAATGAAACTAAGTATTTGCCTGAGCAAATATTTAACATTGATGAAACTGCTCTGTTTTGGAAGTAGATGCCAGAATGGGCATTTATTTCAAAGGAAGGAAGAAAATCTATGCCTGGAGTCAAGTTCGTAAAATATTGTATCTCTGTTATGGTTCGATGTAATGAATCCAGAGACTAGAAGCATAAAACTCTTGCAGTTTATCATTATCAGAACCAACGGATGTTTATGAAAATTGACCCGAGTAACGAACAATGTGCGCATGCAGTGTTTCTCTAGAAATGATCACATGCAAAGGTAGAGACGAAGCAAGTGCGCGAGGCATACCGCACGCCCAGTTCAAGGCCAGTCGCTGGTGGGCGACAAAATTTATGCGAAGAAGATGACGTTGACAACCCGGCAAATTAATCTGATGCCTCAGAATCTACATACTTCAGGCAATGAATTTCTAAAACACACGCAGAACTGCGTTGTAAATAGGAAAATATTGCGTATAACATGTACGTACATATTAACTTCTTTAATTTAGCGTTTTTACGTGATTTTGTAAAAAATTTCACTCAAAAAAAATTTTTTTAATTTTTCCTCACATGACGATACATAAAATTTGGTAAAATTGCTGCAACGATTATGTGAGTAAATACAGTATTTACTTTACGCTTATATAACTAACATGTCTATAAGCAGCACTGACAACTTTCATCCATAAAAGTTACAAATCAGCATAATCGTGCTCAGTGCTTGTGACTGCACCTTTGACAGGCATCACATCTTCTGTGCTGTGCATAGTGTATATGAGTGTGAGTGTGTGTGGGTACTACGGCAGGCAAACCATGCATAATGTTGTCAAGTCTCACACTGGGCCAACTCAGTCCACATGCAGACTGTCGTCCTGTTGTCACATGAGCCCTGCGTTTTGCAGATTTAATAACTTAGTAAAACATTGTGCGTGTTACAAGAATATTTTCAGTAGTATTTTCTTTGAATATACATCCTATTTATTCACTTTAGGTTCTAAAGACAGACTCATGGTTCCTAAACATTACACTTTAATATATATTAGTGTATTTTGAAGTTGCATTCAAGAACAGTACAACTGACTTACGGAAAAATTGAGTGACGTAACAGATCAAAGAACTTTAATTCTTATGTAACTCTGTGTCATACTGTATCTTGTTAAAATGTAAAGTGACTAAAACTTCAGAACCCTCCCCTATCCTAAAAAAAAATTACAAGGTTTTACAATTAGGTTAATTTATACTTTCTCACCCACAAATTATACAAGAAAATATGCAGAAATTCTGATGAAGCAATATTAGACACCAAACCAAGAAGTTTTTGTGCTAGATATAAACTCAAGGAGACTTTCAAAAAGGCACAACAGTGCAGCAGAGCAAAAATGGGGGTGGAGTACAATCATATTGGCAAATCAGGTTAAACATGTCCTCCTTAAACTGTGAAATAACTATTCACAGAACATGGCCAATGGCCAGCTATGCAATCTTAATACTTTGAAATCTACTTAGAAGAATGGGCCCTCAAGGGTTATGGAAAGGTACAATGTCGAGAGGACTGGAATATTCAATTACAATTGCCAATAAAATCTGAACTACTCATTCAAATTAGATTTTTTTTTTTTTGCCAAGTAGATGTTTTATCAGAGCACATTTATTTATATAGCACTATGCAGTAGTATGCTTTGCTTATTAGTAAAAAATTAAAAACTGGTTTTAGAAAAATAAGGGCTTGAAAGCACAAATTCTACATAAATGGAAAACTGTCATTTTTATAATTTTTAATATAATATCTAGATCTCTATAATTACTAAATTTAAAAAATACCAGTGTTTTCATTTGAAAATAATTTTAACATCAGTGAACCTGTAACGCAGAGATTTTCGGATAATAAAATTATTTTCAAATAAAACAAATCCATTTTCAGGAACCGTTAAAATAAAGAAAACTTGATTACAAATACATTTGTGCATCTATAACAATGGAATATGTGGTTTGCAAGGTTACTTCTTGCAACTGCCATGTTATGAGATGAAAAACAAAACAACGAAAATCAGACAAACTGCAGCAGAACAAAATTGATCATGAACTGCAGCAGTTATGATTTGAAACTAGTGCATCGTACGATGCCCACACAACAAGTTAAGCAATAGAACATCACATAGTAATGGTCTTCTGTCCCGTTTCCTTTCCAAACATATTGCCAGTCAGCACTCCTATTAGCACGTCCAGTGCCTGGCGACAGTAACGCAAGCACAGCAACAAGTCCACCAACAATCAATGACCGAGCAAGTTACACACCCTCTACAACTCCACCCTTTCATCCACTAGTCCCATAATTGTTTTGCCTCACTTTTTAGTAAGGTATAGTGTTGGTGTACAGCTCACGTGCAACATGCAAGTTGCTCTTCATCTGGCATCAAAATAAAAATGAAAAAAAAAAGCTGTACTTTCAACACTTACCTTCTTACGCAGGATTCCAGCAGGACCAATTACATTCTCAAATATATGTTTCCCTACATGGCTGTCCACAGCACTGAGAGGGTCATCCATCAGATATAGGTCAGCATCGCTGTACACAGCTCGGGCCAGGCTCACTCTCTGTTTCTGCCCCCCACTCAGGTTGATGCCCTGCTCACACGTACACAACAACATTACACCACAAACACATCCCTTCATGATGGCCATAAATAAATGTCCTTAATCACCAAGGGGCAACTGCGGAATGGGGATCGTGCCGGACAATGTCGTAGGTTGGCTGGTTTTCTCTGGGACCTCCCATTTCCCCCGCCCCTTCATTCCGGCGCTGCTCCATACTCACCTCATGTCACCCCTCACCAACGCTAAAGACCTCAATTTAAAGTGTTGACTGAAATCTCTCATTCACTCAATAATCAAGAATTACTAAAAAGTTACGAGTGTAATAATTTGTTAGTTACACTGTTACAGTACACAGCGTTTGAAATGCAGTAGCAAATGTAATAATGTTACATACAACAAATGTATTGAACCATACAGCACACATTTCTATAAGCTAAATATGATGAGACCGTATTCATTAACAGGTTTTAAAATTAAAATGTTATGCACTTGTTGAAAACATATCAAATAGTTCCCTAGCAGCAGATTTACAGATTCAAGAATGTTCACGTGTACTCAACAACCTTCTTAACAATGGTGAAGTTCCCAGAGTCCAAATGAACAAAATGTGGGTGAAGAAGACATTCTTTGACAGAAAAAGATTCCAAGGATTCTCCTGTGCACAACTCCACTATCCTGTGATTTCCTAGAAAAAAAGTTTTCCCGAAATCTTGTTTACAGCCACTGTTCTACTAAGTGAACTGTGAAAATCTGGCCTTTTGTTACCGAGATGAACAATAATGGCCAGCACTGACTGCCCAAGGCGAAGGTGTATAATTTAGGCAGGTCCACGTATGTGCTACATCCAATAGTGATTGCCGAGATAAACGCAATACAAAACAAACAAAAAGTGGCAAACATTTTTTTTTAGTAAATTTTGTGCAAATTAAGTTTTCATATAAAGATTCTACTGTACATTGTAAATCAAGTTACAAAGATATAGTGAAAGAAAACAAAATTAGTGAGATAGCGAAAATATTACCATAAAATAAGCTGACATGGGTCACATTAACTTGAGATACTTTAAACAACTTTAATTTTATAATGTGTCAACTGGAAGTAAAATTTAATGTGGACATTCATAGTTTGCAATTCATTTCAAGTAAATTATTTCACTCATGTCTCCCATATGTGGGGAAAAAACCCTTCCTTTTTATTTCTCAACCCTCAATAAAACCTATTCCAATCAGGTAATTCACGCAAAGCTGCCAACCTCCCATCACACCCATTAGCAATGAAGGTTATATCAAAGGAGTACACAAAAATCATGCACTGTAAAATTTTTCTCTGAAATTATGATGCACATAAAAATTTAACACAGAAAATAATATGCATTAAATGAATAAATAAGCTTTTCTCCAGGTAATATAAAATACAGTTTTAACCAAACATTTCTCAATGCTTATTGTTAGCTGTGCACTGGCTTTTTGGGAAGTTAGATGAATAAGGTGGCGTGAGCAGCCTATCACAACAATATTTGGATGTTATTCTTTGAAAAATGCTACTCCACCTTTGTTTGTAGCAATAATTGTAATCATAGTATTCGCATTGTTGCATGCAAACACTACTGAATTTTCCCAAGAAATGCCAAAACATTAAAATTCCTGACTCAGCACCGAGAAATACCATGTCCTGTGTTGTCTGTACTCTCGAACAGAGATAATAGTAAAGTGAAAATTTTACCTAACATTTGATTTAAAAATGAGTCAACTAACTGATACATTTTCACTGCATGAGAATTGGTACTCCCATCGGCAGCCAAAGCAAACTGTTTACTTACCAAGAATTCAACAATTTCACTTTCAGTTTCACCAGTCATATACTGCACTAAAGCAGATGTTATTGTTCTTGCACAGATACATATATTTCTGTGCAGTTTTAGAGTCTGAGAAATTAGCTATAAATTAACTACCCGAATTATAGGCTACTGCTCTCGGTGCATTATGGTCAACCAGTAAACCTGCAAACAATAACTCAGCGTTTGTTACACTCATTTCTTCGGACGTAGCATAAAACGATGATATAGATTTATTGTTCGTCCTAGCTTTAAAATGTTCTGTACATTTCTTGGAAACAATATGATGTCTACAGTCATCCTACCCACTATACGCAATTGAAAAATCACATGTGCATACATTACAAAATGCATGGCAATCCAAAATATATAAAGATGTCAAGCATAGCCATTCTTTCAAATAGTTGGGTTGAAAGTTCTAAAGAATAGCTGTATGTTGTTTTGTTTTTTTTTAATGCACTGTGTTCTGTCATATGCTTCATTTCTTCTAAAAACCAGCGCTGAAGAATATCACACTACCGAAACCTAAAATACATTCACTTATCCATATTCACCATGATTTTCACATCTGCAGATAAGACAAACATGTTTTGATGAGAAAAAAATAGCTTATGAGACAGAAACGAAAATACAGGTTAGCCAACCCAGCATACCAAAATTATCGTGCTGTGTATAACCAACAAACTACAAGTCCAAGAACTTGTATTAGTATTAATGTACAACAGACATAATATCATCCTATAACTATGTGAAACCATGAAAATTAGTTCACTGTTTTCATCAGAACCTGCTCACAGTGATTACTTCAGGTCATTGCACAATCATGTGATGCTTATTAACTGCATTCAAGCAGCACGCATACCAGAAACACAATTTTTCCATTGCCATTCATCACAAAGCTATGTTTCCATAGAAAATCAATGACATTCCATAGTTTCATAATTCGGCGATTAAACCTGTAATAATTATGGAAAATCAGTTGCCAGCTCTGTTTATATCACAATCTGTAATTTGCTTATTCTTGGTTGAGTCCTTGAAATATTTCTGCAATCTGTAACTGCTAGCTGGAGAAGACTCAAAATGCATTATCAAAAACTGTGCCACTTACCTTTTCTCCTATCTCAGTGTGGTCCCCAGCTGGTAATATCTCCAAGTCTGGCTTCAAGGCACACGCTTCAACAACTCTCCAATAAGAGGAATGGTCCAAAGGCTTGCCAAATGTGATGTTATCTCTAAGTGAGGCATTTTGAATCCAAGCTTGTTGTTGCATGTATGCTATTGTACCCTTAGAGAAACAAACAAAATAAAAAGACCCATCAGAATTCTTCATTGTAAGATGTCGCACAAAAGCTCTAAGGAGAACATTGAGTGGAGAGTAAAAATTTGATAAGCACTTAACATTATGGTTGTGGCAAGTTGGTTTTAACACATTTGTAGCAGCAGATGCTGAATTACAACCTCATCATCGTCCTTGTTCTACACGTGACGATGCATGATGTCTTAACAAAACATAACTTACATACATAAATTACACTGTTCCTTTAAACATTGCAAGACTAGCACACTAGTGCAATCTGACTATTTTTTTTTCATTTCAGTGTTCCTTCATTAATTACGACATTACAGCCCACTCTCTCTTCCTATTCAATGTAATGCCTGCAGCATCTCCACAAATACGTAAGCACATAAAAACACACACAGACTGTCTCAAAAACTTACGACTAGACTTCACGAAGACAAAGTGCCTTGGGAACTCTATTCCTTCAGTGATCTAGAACGAAGGCGAAAAATTAACATTTCATAGAAAAAATTATAGTTAAAAAATTACACACAGAATGACAGTGGGTGCTTGCCCGTGCACACTTAATTTTCCTCTCCCATCTATCACTTGGCAATTCTTCGGCACAGTGTCTAATGATATGTGTTTCCTTTCTTAGATCATGACTCTATTAACGAATGCATGCCAAATGCCTGACCAACCTCTAACTACCATGGCATCTGTGCTGCGCTATTTCACTATGCAAGCCTCCAAAAACACTACCAAATAAAGTCTCGCAAAAACTATCCATACACATCACTCTGATCTCTACCTACCTAACATACCCACTGTCTTTCTACTAAAAACAACCCAAATTAAAATAAACTCACCCCAAATAGCTCCACAGCTATAAATAAGTATTTTACACCGAGTCCAAAATTTTAATATTTTTATTTGAACTTATGCATTACTTCAAAGCATTATGATTCACAAATATTATACTGTTACACAATTTCCAAACTGTTCACAACTTTGCATAAAATGTACTTATCTTCCTCTAACAATACCCTTGGATTTACTTAACATCCAACAATCCAGCACTATTCTCTTCTCCAACATTTGCAACCGAGCAAGGTGACACAATATGGCTACATGTTAGATACATTAGGGAAGACCTGGGTTTGATCCCTAGCTCCAGCAATCTTAATTTTAACTTTCCATAATTTCCTGAAATTGCTCCACGTGACTCATAGGAAGGTTCTTCAACCAAGTTCCTCTAGCCACTGAAAATGTCTACCTTGTGAGTGAGCGAGAGAATTTGGTCAGCGCTCAACACCGAGATCTTTAGCGCTGGTGAGAGGTGACATGAGGTGAGTATGGAGCAGCGCCGGAATGAGAGGGCAGGGGATCAGGAGATCCCTGAGAAAACCCACAAACCAGCAGCATCATCCGGCACAATTCCCACATGCGAAAAACTGGAGATTTACCACCCCGGGAATCGAACCCGGATCACCTTGGTGGGAGGCAAATGGTCTGAATATTTGGCCACCACAGTTGAAGATTAAAGACGAAAAATGAAAACTCTGCCTACACACTAAAATACAACATTGTAAAGTAGCTTCTTCAAGTGCTTTGAGACATCAAGAAGAGGTACAGTATAACACTTTCATAAAATTGATGAGAGTTACACCATCAATGTTTTAGACAGGAATTAGCAGTCCATACATCAAGGAAGGGTACAACTAAATACACCAAATAATTAATAGTGAGTTAATCAATATCATACTGCAATAAAATGTGCACATTAATACTAAGCTGTATCGAGAATTGTAATTAAGTCATCAGCTCTAATCTTTTTCATCAAACAAACATCTCTACTATTTTTAAAATTAATTATATGACGGACTGAAGAAAACAAAATATTGTTCGATAAAATAATTAAAAGTTTTGTTGAAATCTAGGACAATTGATAGTCCTCTTCTCATTTGCTTTTTTACCAATCCAGATGGCAAGAGAAAAGTAAAATGCTAGACCAACATGCATTGCAATGCAAGAGTGTAAATACACTCCATGTACAATACCTTTGTGTTGACTCTGCCAGATAGCTTGTCCAACTCCCCCAACAAGGCAGAGATGAGAGAACTTTTCCCTGAACCTACAGTCCCCACAACTGCAACAAGAGACCCTTGGTTCACTGTCAAGTTGATGTTTCTTAAGACAGGCATTTCTTCTTTGTCCCATGAGAATGTGCCATTTTCCACAACTATTGGGTGCTCTGGAACCAATTACCATCAAGAGTACATGGAATTTGAATTTCAAACAGTTGAAACTACTGGCCCACAAAACCCTCACCATGAACACCATAAAATTTTTTCTTTACAAATTGTTTTTATTTTTATTGGACTTTAAGTCTTATCAACAATAAGGTCATTAGGGATGGTTACATGCAACAGTATACAATGACAAGAACTTGGTGGGGAAACTGGCTATGACCATTTAAATTAAAGGAACATTCACACACATAGTAATCAAATTTTACTGGGTCCAATACAATATTCATTACAGTAAAACGTCTATACGACTCCTCGCAGTTCTCACGAACAGTGCCATAGTAGATGTGCGGTCATTATAAATACAAATAAACTCTTATTTCGACCCTCAAACATGTTAAAATATGGTCATTATAGTGGAGTGGCCATAATAAAAAGGGTCGCCTGGGGGTTCACTAACTAAAAATTGCAAAATGTCTAGTTTTTCCTTGTTTTCTCAGACGTTTACTTAAATTTCTCTCCATTAAGCTCCTGCAATAATCAGATATTAATATTTGCCGCAGCTGTGTAATATCTGTTGCACGTTACATACTACTCAAAACACAGAGGCAGTCCAGTGAAATAATTAAATTTTTAGAATGTCAATGATTTGTCACGTCACTGTAATGTCACATCACTGCACATGGATCTTTAATGATAGGCCTATTACAGCAAAATCACTGGTCCGTAGCTTAAGAGAATTGTGACCTTTGAAATTCGTGAAAATCGACAACTTTTTTATGTGCCCAACTTACTTAACAATTCTTATTTCCTGGTTTTTTCCCAGCCAGCTCTAATTCCCAGCATTTTCACAGCTTTCCCAGTTGATGGAACCATAAGTGTTATAAAGCGGTTTTACGTTCAATTTTTTTTTATTATTATTATTCTGGCAATTGCAAAACTACATACTGACTGTTTGGAAAATTACTGTGTTTTATTTTGTCTCATCGTTTGTGTTGTTTGTTGTTTTTTCTGTTTGTGTCCAACATCTTTGTGTTTTGCTTAGTCTCATCGTTGTGTCATTG
>PNEQ01085043.1:41419-70967 GCA_003012365.1 Medauroidea extradentata
TTGTTTTATCTGACCAGATTCCAGTTTTGGAATTTCATGTTGTGTATGTATCCTGATGACTAAAGCATACTCTGCTTATTTATGTTTTCTTGTCTTATTTTTACTTTTAGTTTTCTTGTGACAGTCATTTATTTCACAATGGAGTATGTCCATACAAACAAATCCAGTCATGCACTCCCATTGCACAGTTCTTTCAAAGATCAAAACTACATAGAACTGTACATGTTCTAAGTTGAAAATACACAAAATTAGAGGATACTTTTAGCTGATGAACAACCTACAAAGTATGCATATCTTATCACATTACTTTATACAAAGGTCTATGAACAGGTATCTATTAATATTTTTGACAAAATTACCATGCAGTTAAGACCGAATATCAAGCCCCTGCAACTATATAAATGCCTTCAGACAACAAATTCCCTTGCTCTACGAAACCAAAACAAATGCAAAAGTCTTACACAATTAGCATACATATAAAAAAAATGTATTAATGATTAAGTACAAGAAAAATAAACTACAAATTTAACTAACTACTGGTAGATATCAAAATTTTCTAAAATGTGGGAACATTTTCTTAATGATCTGAAACCAACATCATTATGGAACCTGTACTTTTCTTTAACGGTGCAAAAATTATAAGTGGCCACTGAAAAATAAAATATTAATTTCAATTTTTTATAACAGACTATCTTCAGAGAATTAGCTAACAGTACGGGTTAATGTGTTGTTTTACTTCAAAAACAAAAGTTTTGGAAGATGACATCATCCCACAAACACATCCCCTCTTCACTTTTATTTTTTGTGAATGCTTGTAACTACTACATACTGTAGTGTGGCCCAGGCGCAGACCCCAGATTAATTTTACATGTTTCAATTTTAATTTTCACTTATAATGTAGGCCTCATGGTCATTCTAACAACTGTGTCTAAGAGTTTTGTTAAGAACAGTTTTGTTTGTTTTGCGCCACAATACATACTACAGTATCTTGGAAGCAAAAACACAACTGGCCTGCTTCAATATCTACTTCTTACCTATTTTGCTGGTACAACTTCAAAACTTAACCATTATATGGCACTAGAAAAAAATTCCACCATTGGGATATTTCCACCACACTTGCTTCCACCGACAAAAAAAAAAAAAAACGAATGTAAGGGTACTAAGACAGACAACACTTTTTGAATATCCAAATAAATAAAAATTTAAAAAAGGAGAATCAAATAAATTCTTACAGTAAAGAGGTGTGAATGACTGAAACTTACTGTCTGTAACTTCATGAGTGACACTATCTGAATCCAGTTCTTCTGTATTCATGAATGTGTTCATCCTCTTCAGAGACACGTTTGCCTAAAAATTATATCACACAACAAATTTTTTGCAGTTAACATGTTGTACCTACCTGGTAAAAGTTACTATGTAACAAATTATATTAACTTCCTTCAGTATCATACAACAAACAATGTTAAGTATTACAAAATTACATTTTATGAAAGTAATGAACAAACATCTCACAAATATCAGTAAAAATATCAACTTTGCAGGTGTTTTAACAAATACTTAAGGGTACATGAATTGTGTATCTGTACTCTTTTTTTTATACATTCTTCTTAAAAATTACATTGTGAACATTATTACTGTTAATATTTACTAAACAAAAATACAGGTAACCAATATTGAGTATTTATTAATGATTCCTCCATACCAGTTGAACATGCAAGTGAGGCTGAACATAACTCAGAAACTCAGCATCCCAAAAATAAAATTTAATAGAACTCACAAACAATTACTAACATACTCTTGAAAATTTTCAATATATGTACAAGTTAGTATGTACTAATAAAAGCAGAAAGACATGCTGAAAAAAAAAAATAGCTGTTAAAGACAGTTGCAAGTCAAGTGAACTAGTGAGAACAAACTGCGTCCATAGAGGTTCAGATACCCTATTCAGAGTGCATGGTACATAATTCCTGAGTGCATCAGTTTAAAATTGTAGGTTTCTCAAAGCCAATTTCCAATAGTAAAAAGACAGCAAACTTAGACAATAGGTTTTTCGGCAGACGTAGACAATAGGTTCTTCCAACTTTCTAAGCAAAAATTATTCTCGAGTAATGTATTTCTAAAGAACAATCGCTGGCGCCAAAATCGCGTACATTTAAGTGTGACAGAAAAGATTACACTTAATAAATGCACCATTCTGAATAAATGTTCACTAATAAAGTTGGCTAATACCATTATCTAAGGTTTATTTAGTACAGTTTTTCTACACTGACTTTCAAAAACGTGTACATTTACAATATGGTAACATTTTAAAATCTATTTAGCTACCACACCCTCTTAAGAATAAACAATGGTAATAAGGTTTGTTAGATAGCCATTTTCAGGAAGTTGGTTACTTATTTACGTAGTTATTTAGTTGAAGTTGTGTAAAAATGTCATCTGCTGTGATAAGTTTGAATTACTATACGTAACTGGAAAAGCAAATTTAAGAACATTTCCATGACATTTAATTTTACAAACATTCCCCCCCACCCACTCAATTTTGCTTGTGTACGTACTGGTGCACTTTAATACGTCCTGCCTCCAACACACACTGCTTTCTTCTAGTGATTGCTTAATAGCTCTTGCCCCTATTTGACCCTTCCATTGTTGGGCGCCTCATAAGAACAATATCCTCCAGTCTTCCGGCTTTTCGGGGCCTAATTATGGATGTCTCATAAGAACAATATCGTCCAGTCTTCTGCCTTTTCGGAAACTCATCGCCACATCCACCGAAGATTATGTACAGTTGTATACTGATTGACATAATTGGACTGACTTTCCGAACTCATTTATAATTCTTCGTACTCTTTGAAATTCAAATAAATATGGCTGCCAACACAAATTCTTTGCTATATCTAAATCTACTTCCAAAAAACATATTCTTCCCACTGCAAATACATAGCATTATCCCACTCCATTGCCTCGTAAATTCTAAAGAGTACTACTAGATGTGGCTTAAAGACATGCTTTCGCTTGTTAATTTACTTTAAGCTGCGTTCATTAAGTCATTGAATGATTCACCAGTGCATATCCACCGGATCCATCAGTTTCTGGCCAGTGGAACCAATGGATACATCTATTCAACAAGTCTCGACAAAAACTAAGTTTCCACACATTCAGTGTACACCGGTTACTACAGCTGCGAGTTTCCGAAAAGGTGGCTTGCCTGTCAGGAGTCAATTGTTAAGTTGGCAACAGAGAGAGTGAAAAAGATAGGTTGAGTAAGCTGCTGATTCAATGTTTCCCAGTGCGCTAAGACGGGCATGGAGCAACATACATGTTAGCCAACTCCCGTAGGACTTTCCTTTGTCTCGCCACTGTCTCACATGACCGCTGACGCTACCACCATAGTAAATTGGTTTCCTCCATGGGCTATCCAGTGCAGTCAATATGGCAGGAGGCAACTGCCCTCTTGTATAGGGAAACATTAATGGCATCTGGGCCTGGCTAGACAGGGTGGCCACCAAATATGAAATATAAAATTCATGCAGATATTCCAGGTCCAAAATTTTCAGTTTTTTCAAGGAATCATCTACATGTAGACAACTAAAATACAGACCTACACAGACATTTAAATAATATTGTGGGTGCTAATGACCTAGTTGTAGACGCTGCCCAAAATACCACTACCAACCTACCTACACATATATTTATGTCAGGTACACATAAGACGAAAATACATAGAAATTTATAAGTCACCTGGATTACAAAATCTTGCATTTTACTGCAAACCAAAGAGGTTGAATTTAATCGTTAAAAACCTACATATTTACAACAACATTTGACGGTTTGAGTAGGCCAATGCAACATACAAATAATGGAATTAGGGGTACAAATTTAGGCTTATAAAACCAAATTGTCACTAGGACAACATATTAATTATTTAATAGCTGTAAAATCAGATGTTTTGTACGGGGAAAGTGAAAAAAATAAATAAATAACCTGCAATCAATTATTTTAGGTTAACTCTCAAATGTTTTTCTTGATACCTAAGTATTTAAAACTGTGAAAAAATGTTTTTACGTCATATTTTACGAAATAGCGTCAGTATTAATATTTTGAACGTACAAGAAGTGGGAAAGAGAATAACTTTAAATAACCTAAATACATTGAATGTGTTAATTTGTGTTTTGGAGCTATACATTATTTCCTATTAAAGTAAATAAACAATAATTTTATCCTAGTTGATTTCACTATTTCTTGCTGCTGATATTATTTATGCTGGATTATATAATTCGTTATTTGTATTTCTTGCAAAATGCAAAAAAAAACCTGTCAGTGTAATTCCCCCGAGACAACGATTCTGGCAAAGCATACGTCGCATCATCATCACAAACTAAAAATTCTTCACTTTCAATTCATTTTGCTGTATTAAAATACACATTATTAATTTTATCACTGCATATTATGCACACAATAAATAAACATTTTGCATCACAGACATTTCATCGTCTCATAAACTAGCTTCCGAAATGAAAATAGATTTTACTGATTCATGTAGTTTGATCTCGAACCAAAGACACACTACGTAACACGTCAAAAATTGTGCAATTCTGTAGTAATTTCTATACTGTGTATTTCAATTAATTTATATTCATAAAGAGTTGGTTTCCATATGAGCGACACTTTACTGTTAACAGTTCACCACAAGACCACAGTAAAGTCACATTCTGTTTCAATTTTCTCCCGGTAACCAGCAGAAATACATGCAGAATTCAAGGATATTTCCTGGCAATCATAATTCATGCATATTTCCAGTTTTCCCAGGAATTCCCGGCGAGTGGCCACCGTAGCTCGTTCAGTCTCTCCTTTATGTGCTATAGGCACCTTGCCTGCCAAACTGCTTGTGGTACTAGTATGATGCTATCAACCATGGGAAACTAGATGGGGTATGGGATGATGACAAGGAATGAGATTCACTCCTTGATCTTTCCTTTCTACAGAAATGTAATCTGAAAACAGTTATTATTCTGCCCTTATCCCCATTTCCTTCCCTGAAATTTTTAGAAAATCCATAACAAGTGTAATTTTCCGTAATAAGTTATAAAACACATACTTACCTGAACCATGTTTGTTATTAACTGGGGAAGTATTGACATGGGAAATTTTAGAACATTGAATAATGTCAAAGAGACAAAAGCAGTTTCTGCATCCAGTATGTTCCCCTCATCCAAAAGAATAAATGTCGTAAATGATACAAGTGATACCTGAGGGCATAGTTGAAACAGAAATGTTAGTACAGACTTGATAGCTAGGAATAGTAATAAATACAGAAGACACAAGATTGTTTGAAGTGATAGTTCACACAGTAGCTAATTAATACTGCATGACATATTATATACACAGTAGTCTGCTTTAAACTATCAATGTATAAACTTCAGTAAATAAAAAATGCCCAACAATAAACTACAAATGACTAGCTTTACCAATACATCATCTACATCATCATCTACATTGTCTACATCATCATCGACGTCGTCCACGTCGTCGTCGTCGTCGTCATCATCATGATATTACTGTACATTTCCTAAGGCCCATGCCTTTACATGAAAATCAGCAAAAGAATTATCCATAGAAGATTAAAGAAATCAGGAATTTCATATTGTGGTTATTATTTTGTTATGTGTGTCAGAGTCAATCATTTCTGTGAAACCCCAAGCTTTAGACACTGTTGCTGAACTGGTTTAAATGTAGGTGCGAACTGAGTCTGGACCCTGAGGTAAGAGAAAGTTGTGGTAGGTTGTGAGGTGTAAGGTGAATTTCAACCTTACATCATGCTACTAGATTACAAATAATGTAACGTGTACTCATACTTTTTGAGAAGTTGCCATGGCACAATTTATATGTGTGTGTATGTATATACTTTTAAAACCGTTAGGGAAAATAGTTTTAAGCATCTTGCTTCGTATTTTGTGATGTGTAGTCAAGCAAAATACTGTACCCAGTAATGTTTATCATTATCATCCTACGATGTAATTTTCACGTGGTAAAGACTGAAGACACTTTTCATACCGAAGCGTGAAGGAAAGAACCTGCGAGTTACCGAAGCTAACTTTCTGCATACTGAGGCAGTCTATTACTTCCACAGGATTTCTGCAGCGGGGTCCAAAATTTAAGACTGCTCAAAGTAAGTCTTAAACATTTGCTACCACTTATCACACAAAAGATCCCTAGTGACACTAAAAGAATGTCATAAAATGTTCGGGCACAGTATAAGTGTTTGAAAAGTCTAAGAACTTTTTGCCTGATCACTTGAGATTTTTTTAGTTTTAAATTTTTTTAATCAGCGTCTCATAGTTTTCCCTGAGCTAATGTATTTCTGAATGTGTTTTGTACACTAAAATATTCTATTCAGTTATCTCGTTTCAGTAAGTATTGAATTTTTTAATAGCAGGTAGCTAGCAGAATTGGTAAGTTTTCTTTTTTTAGCTACATTCATGCACATTTAGGGACAAACTGGAAAGAAGTGCATCCATATGAGCGAACCTTGAGGAGCAATGTCTTAATCTAGCGCTAACTCTTCCTCACACGTTGCAATGTTTCACCTCAAACCAGCAGAGGGGTGGATGCCACAAGCTGGTCTACCACAAGGGTGTAGAGTTTCAATACAGAGCGGCTCTCAATCTTGCAAAGTTCCAATAAGTGGTAATCCTGTCCATTTAATGCATATCAACAACTATTCAGCAGTGAACCCTTTTCCTTGACACTACATGAGAATGACCCGACCATGTTAAATTCCAAAAGAATATGTTGCACACAACCACATTTTACGATATTTTATAATACTAATATCAAGCTTTGGTTGACAAGAAATTATTTTAGAACTCATAAACCATTACATTAAATGCTAGTAAGAAGAAAATTTGCAAATTACCTACTGATTTCAGTATACTGTTTGTTCAATGATTCATTTTTCCTTAAAGATATCACATTTCTATCTCCAAACTGTTTATATTCAATTTTCTGGCTAAGGATAGTTAATATGTCATCAAACATTTGTTTGTGTTTCTACAAATATCAGTTAGTTGTACTCATGCCAGAGATATTTTTATTCTTCAGTTGAAGTTATGACACACACACAACTGAAATAAACTATCATTTCAAACAACCTTTTCTAAAAGATATAAGTGAAAAAAACAGACATGTAATACCTGTTATTTCAAACAGACTAACCACCGCATGTTGTGGAGACACCTTTACCATGCAAATCTGGCAACCTCAAATGTACATTTAACTACAGCTTACCTCAATGATAGCGACAGTGACCACAGGCATCAATGCAAAGGATAAACGCAAAATATTGAATAAGGAGAGAGAGACAAATGCTGTCTGGGCATCTAATATGTTGTTCTCATCCACAGCCACAAATACTGAAAATGTCGCTGCACACACCTGGTGGCGCACATAGCAAACATACTCTATGTCAAAAGTATCACTGCAGTGAATCATTAGTTTTAATACTTGATGCATGCAAGTTTTATATTATTAAACTTTACATTAATGTATTCTATATAATAACAGTACATCACCAATTTTCACCATGCATGATCCATCAACTCTACTGCTGTTACAATTAATTTTTTATTCCTAAACGAGTTAGATATTGAAAATCTGTTGCACAGATTTGGTCTTGTGTGGCAATCATTCTGGCGGGGCGCAGGCGCCTCGGGAGTGGCCAAGAGAGTGCTCTAGGGCTGGGTGAATTTTACATAAACCCCTCGTGGAGGCCCGACTGGGCGACGATTCCGCCTTGTGCGGCGAATATTGTTTTTACTAATATCAAGTCTAATTTTTTCTAGACAAACAATGATATGAATTTGGTTAAATCATTCATTAATAAGAATTTCTCTTGATTGCATAGTTAGTCAAAACCAATGTCTATTTTTATTTTAAAAATTAGTTATAATATACAACATTCTTAACAGAACTGTGCCACCATTTTTCGATATCTGTTCTCGTTTAGGATTTAAAAAATAATTTTAGTAAAAGAAGTAGAAGTTACTAATCTTGGCCTTAAACCAACATATAAAGAGTGCCACTGCAATTATAAAAATTGATACAAAAACTTATTAAAAACTTAATTTTGTATAAAGAATGCCTACAACCCATCTCTTTTAATTTTTAAGACACAAATATATGTAGATGTTAATGGTGAATGCAAATCACTCAGTTGAATAGAGTTTGAAAAGTACATAATATGATATTATGATATTATTGAACAGTAATTAACAAGTTTATGGCACAATTATTCTCAGTACTAAAAAATTCTGAAACTGAATTTTGTAAACAATTCATTTGTCATGCTAGTATTTACTCAGTTATAGGCAGTGATATTTTTAACGTTTCGAGTCAAAAAACCTCAGATTAACGTACAAAGACTAATACACAGAATAATAAAGCAATACTACTCCTTGTCTCCATAGGTGTGCACACCAGAGTGCAACAGGTTGCAGTTGCCACCCCTAATGATGAAAGGCACCCTCCAGGCTAGTTGATTACATAGGCTGCAGCACTCATTGCATCAATTTAATTTAATTTTTATGTTCACTAGGATGCTTTCCAGCATTATCCTGTTATGTTTGACTAGCATAAGAAAGCTTGCAAAAATACTAACATGACAAATTATTAAACTAGTTACAATACTTAGTAAAGAATGTAAACAAAGTGCCACAATATAAGCCTAAAAAATTTCAACTTGTTCAGTTGAAACTGAAAGAATTTCCACCAGTTCACACTTTTCATGTTTTGGTCACACCAGTAATATGAATTTTACCAAGGTGTAATGTACCTGGCCTGCCAGTCACATCAGTTTGAATGATGCATTGCCTGTCCTGGCTGGGGTGTTGCTTGTGGATCTGCTGTCCAGGGAAAGAGGATTATTGGCTGAACAATGCAGACGGCAAAGAAGGAAGACCTCATCATTAGACAATAACATGGCTAGAGAAAAAACCTTGCTAAGGTGGCAGTCAGCTTGGGAAACTTCAGCAAACGGGAGAATTACGTTCGAGCATTTTCCTGAAGTGGAAGGTGGGATGAAGCGAAACTGGTTTACAGTAAACCACTACAGTGCACAACTCATGACAGGACATTGCAACCTCAAGGCTAAATTATAGAGCATGAAATTGGTGGATTCACCTTTGTGTGATATTTGTGGGACAGATGACACGATGGCATACATAGTATTGGAATGCCCCAAGACCGAAGACATCAGAGAGGAATTCAGGGCACACTACAAGACTACGGGATAGTTAATGTAGACCTGAAAGCAATACCGGCAAACAGAGAAATTTTTGAGAAGTGGAACAGCTTTGCTACAAAGATTGGGAAACAACTTGAAGATTTCGACCTGTGGCTAAGACATCTGGAGCAGGAGTAAAAGGCAACAAAGGTGCAAGAAAGATTAGGTTCCAATGACCTATAAGGTGCCGTTTGGGTAAAGGCCTAATTAAAACTGGGTCTGGGTGAACACTGATTGGCGAGGAGGGCAAGTTTTAATTGGAATACCGGCAGAAAGCCGTGTTTAGCAATTATGCTAGCACAGGCACAAAGTCATCACGAGGAGTCGCAAAAAAGAAGAGGATATAATTGACGTGCATTGATTCACTCGTCCGAGTACAGTTTCAATGCAGGTGGAAGGAGGGTGTGCTGGCCTTTGGACCTAAAATTTGCTCGCTAGCAGAATGCAGGGAAAATATGCCCAATAGATGCTTTGTTGCATTTCAAACTACAGTAAACTCCCCATTATCGGTGCACCGATTAATCAGTTTTTGGATTATCCGTGCGACTTTGAACACTATGAAAACCAAAATTTTTGTAAAAAAAAACCTTTTTGGAACATAAGAGTGTCAATTCCTGCATGCAACAATGGTTTAACGAGATTGTGCAAGAGTGGATTAACGACATTTCAACATCATTTGTTCTCGTTTTTACCGTGCACCCCAGATATACTTTTATTTATTTTGGCGAAAAGGTTGTGAAATACGTTATTCGTAGGTAAAATCATTACTCATTATGGTATTTGAGTTAATTATTTATAAATTATATTTTTTTTTACATTTTTATACTAACATATGTGCTATTTTCGGGTTATCCGTGTTTCCCGATTATCCGTTCGTGGCGCAGCACCAATTAACTCGGATAATTGAGAGTTTACTGTAGTTTGAATAGAAAAATATTCATTGTTTTTTGTTTTTTTTTAATAAACATAAATCAAGTAGTAGTGCTACTTTCATCCTTTGTTCAAAGGTGTGCAATATTTTACAGAAGTTTATAGAAATAAATCAGCACTATTATTTTCAAATGCAGTGAACTTTTTATTTTGAATGCGGCCACCCATTTCTAACAGCAAACCTCACCTCAGAACCCTAGTATTTCATTGCTCACGCCATAGCTGGAATCTCAGTGATGGTGGTACCGCCACAAGGTGACTGCTTTAAAATTGAAATTTTATTTGCTTGTAGGGGGAAGAGGTTCTTACAGCACCTTTCACACCAGGGTACACAATCTCCAAAATATTTTGACATCCTATATCATCAACTCTGCGCATGCTACTGCATGCCTAAAAAATAAATTCCTAAAAGAATTACTCAGTCCTAACACACCAAATTACCACAAAACAGAATGGAATGGCAACCTAGTTACAGTAAATCCGATTCTTTGCAAACATTTTCTCTTTAGCTGTTGTGCATTTTGTGTTACCTTTTTAAGAACTATCAAAATGTTTTAATCTTATATAAAGAGACCAACTGCAGCCAAAAACAGCATATCTCACTAGTCAGTTCTAACAAACACTCTACCCCTCAATCAGCAAGCATCTCTTCATGTCTAAAGAAAAATGAGTGGCTGTCAGTTTATATTAACCTGTTATAGAACAATTTTACCTTATCAGTTTTTTTCCTGCATTACTCAGACTTATATCCAAAGATTCTACTGTTTTAGATATACCTGGATCATTGTCACAGATTATGGATACCTTTTTTAATAAATATTAAATATTTTACATATATTAGGCCTATTCCCTTACCAAATAACCAGTGCATCTGATATTTTATGACCACCCTAACATAGTGAATAATATTTTTCATATTATTGGTCACTGTTACATACTATTTTCCAACTGACAAATTTTTCAGCGAAAGTTCATCCCTAAACACACTATTACACAATAGCGTAACTTACGTAACTAATGCTACACAAACCACTCTCTCTAAGGTATACAAGTTTCATTCCTGAATGCTGTAGGGTAAGTGTAACATTCTGTAATCCCCAAAATCATCTTGCACATCTATGATACTTTTTTATTTTAAAAAAATTATTGGAAGTTCTACTAGAGGATGGTAACAGTTTTATGCACTAAGTTAATTCAGTACTTTACCACTTGCTTACCAGGAATGGGGCACAAGTCCAGATAAAGGAAGTGCTAGCATTGAGGTAAGCTGCTTGCTTCAGGACTTTCATCTCCTTGCCACGTATCCGAAGGACCTGATCCTCAAACGATGGTTCCCAAGCATAGAGCTTGAGCAACTTGATGCCACTTAAGATTTCATACATGAGCTTAACTCTTTCATCCTTGTACTTCATCTGACGAATTTGGAATACCTGTGTCTTTTTGGCAATGTATCCATTCAACGGGATGAGAATAATCATTACAGCTAGACCAGCGAGCACAGAAGGACCTGGAAAAATGTCAACATCCTACATATACTAGGACTTCATGTGATACATGAATTTGCTGATAGTGTTAAAAACTGCTGCAATCAATGAGGAAAGCAATAATGAATTAACATATAACAAAAAAAGTAAACAATAAGCACAAAATATAGTGACTCCTTTGTGTCATAATATTAACAATGAAATAAGCCTTTGAAGTTCGAAGTTTTAACTGGTATATTCCCACACATTGTTTACAGTGAACGTCTAACGTCACCTAAGTGCTGACAACAACAAAGCACACATGTATGTAGTGTTGCCTATATTCTAGGTTTTGTAATGCTACTACCACTCTCTTAAGTGCATTGGAATGAAAATGATAGGTTCAAGACAGTTGCTATAAGAGGATCATTTCTGTTACACAAGTCACGTAACTAAATAAACCTTTGTCAATTGTTCAAATTTCCTGACACTGCAAAAGTTGTATACAAGTAGAGGGTGGCCACCCCTGTTATCTTCATAAGGCTGGTAGGTACAGTATTTTCAAGAATTTGCTGTGGATTAGAAGAACTGAACAACATAAATACTAGATGTTCAGATAATTGTCCTTCTAAGTAATTTACTTTCCCATATTTTGGGAAAATACCTTTTCAAAATTCAAACTTCAAAGGCAAATATCTTTGTTAATTGTATTTGGTTTAGACACAAAGTGGTTTCTATTTTTGTGCTTAATATTTACTCAGGAATCACCTCCTGCGCTTTGTCGGTCAAATTCAGCCTCATCCTGTATGTGTACGTGTGTATATCTATACATACAAATATAAATCAGATACTGAAGTTAATATTTCTAAGTTCCTTGCAGCTACTCTCAAACATGAGAAATCAAACCAGCACTTCAGCAGATATGTAATTTCACTGTCTCATCACACACCTGCACTACTACTGCTAAAAACATACTAGCCATGAAAGTAAAAGGAATAGATACATCACAATTAACAGGAGCATTCACTCTTTAACTGCAGAAGTTGTTAAAAACTTTGTATTGTTTTGCATTTGTAAAAGTTGAATATGTTGCCACTTTCAACATTATATGTTGGCCTCCCAAAAAGAAAGCAGGATTTCAGAAGTATGGTTTAACTATCTGCCACAGAATAATCTGAAAAAGGATGAACCCACAGTTCTGATGATGCAGCAGTACTGCTGTGAATAGAGATGATGTCTCATGAACTTGCTTCCATAATGAAAGAATATCTTCTGCTAATAGAAACAATGCAATAAACACCTATAAGAACTAAACCCATTTTTGTATCATTTTCAACTGTTCAGAAAAATACATAAGCATTTTTGACCTTTGATGTTTTAAATTAATACTTTACAACACATTTTACACTGTTAGATAATGACTACCTTATTTACTCAACAAGTTTTGGTAGACGAGAAATAAGATAATTATTATGGTGGTCATATAGAAACCAAATGTATAAACAAATATTAACACATTTTCATACAGATTTAATGACATACTGAAAGATAACTGAAAAGTATGTACAGTCTATAGTTTTGTACATATGTTGACAAGTGTATGTAACTTGTAATATGCATATTACTTTAATATGTATATTACAGGGTGTTGATAAAAGATCTGGGTTTTAAACTGCTATAGTAGATGTAGTAAAAAGATGGACAAGATCCGACACATGGAGTGTGACTCAAGTTTTAATTATAAGGAGAGACAAAGGCTGCTAGGCAACTAATTACATATTCAAATTAGAGAAACACAAGTACTAACATGGTACCGTGGGGATTGATAGTGAAGCCAAACAGAAGAACAATACACATTTTTTGCAGAAACATTATTCATGACGTTTCTTCACAAAGGTAGCATCCTCGCTCCTCGGGTGAAGAGTAGACCAGTACTGCAAGATGGCGGGAAGTAACTGATGTTAACCTAGCGGCGAGGTAACTGATGCTAACCTAACGGCCAGAAAACATACGAGGGTAGGCAGTACAATTGAAAGTGTGATGTGCGGTGTTATCTGATGTTGAGACCTGGTGGTTTTCTAGATTTGGTTATGTAATGGTGAGCCAGCTCCCATCACCTAAGTTCTGCACTGCTTGTGGATGATGTTAAGGATTTACTACCCCGGTTGTGTAGCAAAAGTCAAACTCCAGGTTATGAGATGATGCGTAAGATGCTGCATGAGCTGCAACTGGCTTGTCCAGGGAGTCCACAACCATGTAAGTAATTGTATTTCTCTAATTTGAATATGTAATCAAGTTTTATTTAGTGTGCAGTGGAATGTATGCAACAGAGGTGGGCTTGCTTGTACACCCTGATGTCTAAGATTACACTTCAGTAGTGATGGCAGGTAAAATGTCTACGCTGCAGCAGAAGTAACAGTTTGTGATTTGGTTACTTAAAACGAAATCCTTTGCTTGATTTTAAAATTATATTTTCGGATAGTATGATGTAAAGGCCAATGCACGCATCTCCTTTTTCAATTTAAGAATTCAAACTGTAATTTTTGAGTTGCAGTAGTCTAAAAATCTATTTTTAGCCATTCTGAAAGGCCCAAAAATCATATTTCTAACAACCGTAAAGTTTCAAATACGTGTTCTTTTCATAGATTTTTGTAACGTGAATAAGTTAAGAGGTTTCACATCACAAAAGAATACCCATGACACACTACAACACAGTCCACGCACCAAGCGAGGACTTCTCATTAGTACCAACTTTTGCATGAGGTGAAATCTATGGACATACATGTGTTAGAAACGGGATTTCCTAACTGGTGTATAGGTAGAGATTGACAGATCGCATAGCCACCGCTAGTCCAGGCATGAACTTTATCTGAGAGATTTGTTAAAAATACCGTGTACACACTCAGAGAAAGTACGTGATGTTCGATAACTGCATCAATGCATTATCACATCAGTTTAATCCATATCGTCCAACAAGATGACGTACAAATATGGGAGAAGAGATCGAATATAGTTTGGATGTGTGCAGGGCCACACAATGGAGCTCACATCGAAGTGTACTTCACACCTAAGAAAGTTGAAGGCATATATACATTTCATGTTAAAAACCGACTGTGGAATACAAGAGTTTTTTATGAACATCCTATATTTTGTAGGTATGTCCGATTTGTGCGTTTCTAATTTTTTCAATTATTCAACAGCAAGAATCTATGTCAGTGTACTATTTTCAAGTTATGTTTGCAGTGTTCCTTAGTCTAGTATGATATCTTTGGTAAGAGGAGACATTGTGTATTTAGTAACTATACGTAGTATGGGGTAAACCTAACCTCTTTTCATCTATAAATGGAAAAGAAATCTATATAGGTAAAAGAATAATACATTAAAATGGGGATTCAGATATGTATCAATGTGTACAATACAAAGTACCTTATATAAGAAAGAATTGTATCTAAGAAGTATGTACTCCTCAAAAAATAAAAACTTCACTTGGTCAACTTTGCCCCAACTGGGGTAAACTTCTGGCCACTCAATACAAATATATTAAAACTGAGTTCAGGCTAACGAGGGACAAAGTTGACCACTTCCATATTCATTGCTGTGTATTCATATTACTACTGTATTTATAGAATTTCTGAGATATTTTCTTACCTTTGAGAAATTAGTTTTTAAAAAATGGCAACATGAGAGTGTTATCAATAAAACATGTTTTGTTTAGATATATATGACATAAAATCCTGTTTAAATTAGTTTTTGTAAACAAAGAGAAAGGGAGGAAAACGCTGCTAGGTTACTAATTACAATAACATTTAGACTGAAATGTATTAAGAACTCACAGAATTACACTTGCAGGTAAGTAAACAAAAACACAGATAGGTGACAATCACGCGACCGTACAGTCACAACACTGCAGTGTAGTGTGCCACCATTCACCAACCGAGGAAACTGGCTTAGCTAATGAAACGTCATGACTGCAAAACCACGTGAAAAAACGTATAATATCTATCTGCTTTTTGTTTGTTCACCTGCAAGTACGAATATTTAAATTAGTTTATTGCATATTGTGATAGTTGTAGCCATGAGCAAAAACCACAGCACTTCTCCGGGTGGGTACAGCCTGGTTTTCCAAAAACACCAACTCTCTCTTGTACCATATCATAGTGTTAAAATATTTGCACATGTTTATTATTCTGCTGAATAAAGAAAATAACTCATTATAAGAAGGCTCCTTTTATTTCTACATAACAGACACTTCATCATCAGCATGCATAGAACAGTAGAATACAGGGACAGAAATAGCAGTACATTTAATTTACATTAAATGTATGTTGCAACTAAGGCCTCTTCGCCAGTGGTTACAACCATCACACCAGATTTTAAAACAGAAGATAAAATACCTGCAATACGGACATTCCTTGAAATAGCACCCAAGATTAAACACAACAGCAGACACACATAGTCTTGGTTCTCAAACCATTCAAATGTTGTATCTGTAACTCTTTTGAGAAATTTATTAAAAGCCTGTCCTCACCAGATTCAGTACCCTAATCTACCCAACATGACAGACAACCTTCCTCTTTCCTGTATTTCACCATCACCAAGGAACCAACTTTTATGCGAAGTCTATCCATTTCCATTCTGGGAGTTGTACATGCACTTAGTCACTCTCACCACTTCCCAAATTTATGGACTCATCTTTTTCAGATTTACAGTATTCCTTTTGGATACTAGTGAGATTTGCCAGTGAGATTTTCCTTGACGTTTGCAGAAGGAGAATGCCCAGTTTGCAGAAAGAGAATGCCCAGAAAAAATTTCTAGCTTCATCCTTGAAATGAACTTCTGTAGAATTAGTAATTGCAACTGTTCATTGAAGAATGGACAACTTGAAATAAGGTTGTGTTTTGTAGTTCACGAATCTGTCTAGAGAGGTGCTGTAATCTGTTGTAAGAAACAAATAGTAAACAAGCCATACAAAACTTTTGAATAAATTAAGCATGCTTGATAAAAGTAATGGTTTTAGTTATGTTGGTTTCTTTAGGCAGTCTGACTGAGGCTTTCAAAAGATTATAGTTTATTTGCATCTGTCTATTTTAAAAACGAGTGGACAGCTGCAAATGGTATGGATGTGTTCGTCAAACCATATTGTCTGTTCACTTGCTTCTAACGTAAACAATTTCAACAAAGACGCAAAAGACGTGGGCTGTTATAGATACAGTAAAGAGGCACTTTTTCATTTCAGTATACCGGTTTTTCCAATTTAAAACCATGCTTGTAAACAACGCAAGACACCACTGAGACAAACGATTATGTAGGCTATATCAATAACCACCATACCACATAAAAATATGTAGTAACTAAAGCAACAAAACGTGATTTTTATTGTACTTTTTTTTTCCTTTTAGACTGCCAAGGTGTCTGAAATTGTGAATGCTTGGTTACGCTGAAGTTTAGTAGGCCTTAAATATTTTTAAATCTATGAGGTAACTGACACGTAAGTAACAACACATTTATTACTTCTAAATGCAGTATATGTTGAGTCCCAAATCGTCACATTTACAAATGTTAAATATTTAATAAATGTACAAACTAATAACAATAATCTCAAGCAATACAAATAGTTATAGAAATCAATGACGAATTCTCATGGCATTGTTTATATCCCTGTACACCTCGAGCGCTAGTATGATACTAAGAATGAAAGAGCTTCCCTTGTCACTTTTGATATCAAACACTCAACCGAGCATGGTGGAGCAGTGATAAAATACTTGCCTTACATTTGGGAGGGTTCAGGTTCAATCCCCGGCTCCGGCCATCATGATTTTAGTTTTCCGAAATCACTCGAGGCGAATGCTTGGATGGTTCTTTAATCCTTCCATCCTTCCCCTTTTCACAAGTGTTTCTCTACCAACGCCTTGTGCTGTTTGAGGGTACATTAAACGCCCAACACATAAATAAATTTTTATTCTGTAACCGTACTAAAGTCCATCCCATACAAGAATTTTGTATTTAGACAGCCGATGCTACCAACATTTATAACATGTGCCAAAATATACACAATTTAAAACAACCAGACATGATCATATGGCCTGATGAAGCAGTAATGGCATCCCTGAACAACAAATCAGTTAACTTCCATCGTTGAAAATAATGTGTAGTATACGTGAAAGATAAGTTAACAATTTACAGTAACTGTGATATAATAACACAGTTCCATATTCAGCATTAGTCAGTTAACTACACATTTTATTCTGCCCAAATTGCATAATTTCTATAAATATTTTACAAACAACTGCACCATTAACAGTCGACTTGTACAGAATTACAACCATAACAAAGGATGGCCATGTTGTGACAGTGAATGAATTGAGGCGATGTTCGTACGTGTTTGTGATTCTTATAAAATGTTACGTTAATATTCTGTGCAAGTATTAAATATACTGCACTTCGGGGATAAAAAAACCCACCCTGTAATCACCAACGACACTGGGATATTAAAACTTGTTTCTGAAGACAGGAACTGGAAAAACGTCTTGATAACGACCACTTGATGTACGCCTATAAATTACCAAAATAAAACAACTAAATTCTTAAGCCTAAATGTTTCCCAGGCATTAAAGTGTACTACATATAAAGATTATGTAGAACGAAATTGATTTTAAGGTGATCTGGGCAGTTAGGCCTACCCATACTTGTTATGTTAGTATTTCCATTTAGGTTGTGAGCATGCACATGTTTGCTGTGTAGTCGACAATAAATAATTTTACAAGCTTTTTAAATATTGCAAGTGGTATGACTATGACAGTAATGCTGATATTAAATTTGATTTTATTTTTAAGGCACTACAAAAGGCTAATTTTTAAAATCAACACATTTTTGGATTTTATTGTAATCACATACCTTAATAACTGCGAAATATTTTGATTGTCTCTGGAAAGCACATGGTGGCGGAAGGATACGTCATGTTTTCATTTAAATAGTCCTACTTTTTTATGATCTGTCAAATAATGTAATTCTCATTCCGTATGGAAAGTATAAATGCAGTACAAAGCAAACACGTACATACGGTACAAAGAGGTTAGACATCATAAACACTGGTAACTATGTTACTATTAAAAGCCAATAAAAAAAGGCACATTACTAACCTTTTTTAAACTTATACTATTTCCAAATGTTCATTAAAGTAGGACTAAGATCTCATTAACAGAGAAGTCATTGAAGATGAAACCAATAGTTCAGACATGACGAAAATTGGGAAGGAAAATGACAATATTTAAAAAAAAATCATTCCAATGTTTGTCTATGAGCAATGGCTGAAAATATTGGAGAGTCAAAATCAGGTTGGCTAAATAGAATGAAACCTAGGTCTTTCCAAATAAATAATATTCCAGAGTTTTATCAGTGCACTATCTTGCTGAGAAGGAATTAATACATAAGCTGAATCAGTTAACAGTAATTTTTACGATTCATATTTGAATCTCCCTTCCATAAACATAAAATTTGTGTGCGCCTGAGTAGACACAAAACTAAGAGGTTATGTTTGATTTCGTAAACAAACAATTGTTCAAAGCAAATATCCGACAGAAATTATTTGAACAGCTGAGCATAAGACAGCTCTGAAAAGTAAAAGTGCTTTCTTTACAGCACATCCCCTTCACATGAAAATTCAATCCTTTGATAATTCAAAGTAGTTCTGCCAAATTTTTATATGCAGAAGAGTACAAAATAACATTTTCTGGACCAACAACAATTCAAATTATTATAAAGATATATAGTATACTATAGCATTACTTAAGTCACATAGACAGAAGAACCATGTTCCAATTTAACTTGCAGAGCATATAGGGCAGTTGAGTCAGGTAGATTGTACTGCCCCAGTCTCTGAATTCTAAAAGCTGAATAAACATGCTAAGGGAAAACAAGTGATATCTCACCAAGAATGTCCCACAGAAAGTACAGGGCTAGTAACATCTGTAGTGGGGCAGACCAAATCATACTCAGGTAGGTCGTAATTTCCATCAATCGCTGTGCATCCACTGACATAAGATTAACAATTTCTCCAACCGTAGATTCCTTCCTGGCACTATTTGACATCTTCAGGGCCTGAAAACCACATGTTTTCATAACTTATTCAACTACGGTAATTAATATCAAAATGAAGTTTCAAAGTATTTTTCATTTACATATAAGTTTCAACATTATAGAATACAGTAACATTCTTATTTTCTTACACTGTACTTCACTTTCCTATTTATTGATGCACAAACTTAAAACAACAGTAAAACCTCGTTAATTAGAACTCGGTTAATTCGAAATGCTATATGAATCAAAGCCATCACTCTGTCCCGAACGTAAGGATAGGATTTTACATGCTATGGAGTTTGGTTTGTTCGAAATTCAATTAATTTATAATTCGAAGCTTTTTTCTGGCCCAAACAGGATCCAGTCCTAGTAATTCGAAGTCATTTTGATAGATAAGTCAGTAACGTTTGCGAAATCTAAGAAAATGCTGTGCCGTGTGGCGTTGTACAGGCCTGGCTTTGTTTCTGTTACCATGCCTTCCCATGTTGCGTTGACCTTGAGGCTTCCTTGCTGTCTGCTTGTGCATGGCGTTCGAGTTAGAATGTGTGCTTGTGGTGCATGCAAAGAGAGAGGAAAATAAGAATGGAAGGCAGGAATGACACAGCGTGCGACAGCCTGTGGCTGTGTTGTGTGATATGACGATCACGTGATTTTGTGCTTTCTTCCAGCACTGTAAGCTAGATGCAGTTACGATATAAGACATGTGTGCATGTGCCATGAGTCTGGAGTGTTTCAGTGGCCAGGGAGAAGCAGAGTGAACGAGGGGAAGGAGAGAATTAGGATGAGGGTAGCTTAGCTGGTCAAACGGCATCAACCTCACCCCATCCCCCATCAACCTCACCCCTTTTCGCTCGTAGGCAGAGCTGGTTTATTTTTAGAGCTTCTCCACTTCCCTTCCCTCTGCAAAACTAACCACATCCCAAGCAGATGCCAGAGTTGTGTCACCTTGCAAGTGCCTCCTTGTCCGCTTCCCCTCCCTCCCCCCAACACTCTCGCTCACTGGCATGAGTCACCAGTCAACAATGCGGCTTCTAGGAGAATACGGCTAGCAGAATGGCAAAATAAAAAAGCACGTGTTTGTTTCCAGTGTTGCGCTGACATCGTCTAATTGGCAACTCGTGGGAGGAGAGAACAGAAAACAGTCAAGGTCGCAGTGTCTGCTGCCTCCCGTGCTATGTTGTCACATTGTGTGCATTGCTCTGATGCCATACAACCGTGTGGCCGGCTGCACTACCTGTCGCCGTGCATCATTCAGCTCTCAACATCTTATCAATTCAAATAATATTCAACTGATACTGCATCTGAGCATCATATTCGTGACACAGGCACTTTTACCTCACAGCGAAGCAATCAATACAACTGGAGCATGTGCCTAGATCCTATGTCTTGCCTAGATCATTTGTGTCGCCAGTACAAAACTCTTGGGCGGATAAAACGAGGATCTACGTACCGTACTACACATTCATTTGTCTAGTGTTGGCTGGCTGGCGACAACAGCGCACAGGAATTCTTTGCAAGCAGCTGCTGCAGCCTGGCTTGCCACGTGGCGTGCGGCTGGCCTCAGACCAGCGTTACCAAGTAGTACACTGCAGCCGGCGCCAGACACGTGTTGCCACCGCGGCAGCCGTGCATTTCCGTGGCTCTTAGGCGCTCAGGGGGCACTAGTGCCCCATGTTATTGGTTTATGTCTCTCCTCTGACATTCATATAACTGCAATAAATGCATAAATAATTAAATTTTTGTTTCTGGCAAAGGAAAAAATATTTTTTCTATTGGGAATTTCAAAATTAATAATTTACTATTTTTCAAGATTTTGCACCTTCAAAACTGTGACTTTTCCTGTGTGCGGGGTCGTCTATGTCGGCAAATACAGCAGTAATAACAATCACATGCTGTGGCAAAGGCAAAGCGTGGCAGACATCGAGCGCTGGAACAAGGGAAGGGGAAGCGCAGAGTTGCCGACAGCCTACTAGACGTGATGCACGCTACTTGCAGTACAGTTATCGCCAATTAAAACGCAGCATGTAACGACCAAGAAAAATGCAATAAACTTTTTTGGACCAATTATTTCAAACCACTATTCTCTAGCTGTAAAAATGGGTGTAGAAACACTGAGGGTACTTTGTACCTTAACATTTTTTTTTCCTTTAAAATTTGATAATTCGAAGCTATGTAATTCGAAGTACAAAATTTGTCCCGAGCACTTCAAATTAACTAGGTTTTACTGTACAGCACTAAGCAACCTCTAATAGCAACACAGCTGGCATAATAGGTCGCCAGCTTCTTTCAGTACATCTTCTATACTAAATTCATACTGACACTCTCACAGATGGGGCCAGCAAGCAGATATTTCATTGGTATACTGCCAAAAGTGACAAAGGTATAAATGCTATTTGGTGGAAGAATACAATTAAATTAATTGTAGAGCATACAAAAATTGTGTTATGTTACTACACTGTGACACAACAATATTAAACGAGTAAACTTTAATTTTAGGCAACTGTTCCTGTACAATGCAAGACATATTCCTAGCAATTTTGTCCATTCTTCTCATTTTTCACATGGTCACTTTCGGCAGTCAACTGACAATCTGTTCATGTCATTAAGCTTTATTTTATTTCCTAAGCAAAATTAATAAATGTTAATTTGACAAAATATTAAGAACAAAACTAAAACATGTCAGTTCTTTAAAAATTTCATGCAACTATGCATACTACACGCTACATCATGAAAGTGTACTTACTTTGCGATAGATAGCAGAAATGAGGGCAGTCCGTATTCGCATCCCTACTACAAACATTCTGTTGAAGTACTGTGCAAGGAGCAATGTCTGAACCACAGATGCCACAAGCATTAGCACAGCATATAAATACCCCTTCCACAGAGGCTCATCACCTTCCACGAATGAGATTAGAAGTCTACGCAAAGAAAAATGAAAAAATGATACAAATTTAATTTCCCTAGATTTCTCTACAGTTTAGCACAACACAGCATTATTGTCAAAGTCTAACACACTATCAAGTTGTTACACCTTCACTGTATTAGGTAATTTTTAAATTATGACCCCAGAGAAAAACAAGTACAGTTAAACCTCGTTAATTCGAACTCGGTTAATTCGAAATGCTATGTAAATCGAAGCCATCGTTCGGTCCCGAACGTAGGGATAGGATTTTACATGCTGTGGAGATTGGTTAATTCGAAATTTGATTAATTTGTAATTCAAAGCTTTTTTCTGGTCCAAACGGGGATCAAGTCCTAGTAATTCGAAGTCATTTTGATAGTGACATCAGTAACATATGCGAAATCTAAGAATAAAGCTGTTCCGAGTGGCGTTGTACAGCCCTGGCTTTGTTTACGTTACCGTGCCCGCGTGACCTTGAGGTTTCCTTGCTCTCTGTGTGGGTGGGTGTGTGCGTGTTTGTTCGTGCAGAGCGTGCAAAGAGAGAGAGGAAAAAATGAATGGAAGGCAGAAATGGGACAGCGTGTGGTTTTACTGTGTCATACGACGATCACACGAGTTCTGTGGGAAACGTAACCCGTCACAAAATCCTTCACGTGATTTTGTACTTTCCTCCACCAATGTGAGCTAGATGCAATTACGAAAATATACGTGCACATGTGCCAAGAGTCGAATATTTCAGGCCAATGAGAAGCGGAGTGGAAATTAGGGAGGGAGAGTGAGGAGGAAGATGAGAAGAAGGCAGCTGGCGTGACGTGTTTTCTTCCACCTCCCTCCCACCCATCCCTCCCTCTCTCTCAGGCACGAGTCACCAGTCAACAATGCGGCTTCTAGGAGAATAAGGCCCGCGGAATAGCAGGCAAACAAAAAAACCACATGTTTGTTACCAGTGTTCCGCTGACGTCGTTTAGCTGGCAGTTTGAAATAAAATATATATTTAGATGTCAGCCTACACAGCAATACCTCTTCTGTCCTTTAAAAGTTGGTACGTAATTACGTGTCAATAACTTTTTTATACATATAAAAATTTAATTATTAGGAGCGTGGAATAATGTGTCTAGCTCTAGATGTAAATCAGCCGGCGGCAGCAACAGTGCACAGGCATCTAATGAGTTATGTCTTTGCACGTACACATGTTGAAGTACAGAAGGCACAAGCTGCTGACAGCTGGCAGCTGTCTGCAAGGAACAGGTAACTACGCATGGAAGCAATCCGGTAACGTCGCGTAACGTACTCTCCACCCCCAAGCAAAATGAGTTGTCACTCTCCCTAACTGCCCTCTTTTTAACGACCGCCCCTCTGCTTTCTGCCTCTAAGAGAATAACAGTCATTACGTAGTTAGTCTGACGCTCTGAGGATTATTATATTTACTTGTGTGGGATTTCTGTTGTATGTACTTCCTTGTTCTAGTTTAAGTTTCTGAATTAAAATGAGCACTAGTAAGCGTAAGTACACAGCAAAAACTATTTCCGAGAAATTGGAAATCATTAGGGAAGTGGACAAAAATGAGAGGACTAAAACTGAAATTGCGCAAGCGTACTGCATTCCCCTTTCAACTTTGTCTACATATTTGAAAAACTGTGCTTAAATTGAAAGTAGTGCGAGTGAAGGTGTGGAAGTTACGAATCGAAAAAGAATTCATGATGCTAAGTATTCCGACCTTGAAGATGAACTGTTTGCGTGGTTTTGTCAGTGCCGAGCCAACAACATCCCGGTTGACGGACCATTGATGAAAGAGAAAGCCGGTGAGCTAGCACTCAGAAGGGGAATTGAGTTCCAGTGTTCAAGTGGCTGGCTTCAGAGGTTTATAGAACGCCGAAACATAACATGGCTCACCATTAGTGGTGAAGCATCTGCAGTTAACTTGGAGGCCGTAGAAACGTGGCGTCAAAATATGATGCCAGTCGTGAAACAATATCCGCCGAAAGACATATTTAACGTAGACGAGACAGCGCTGATCTATAATGCCCAGCCAAGCAGAAACAATGGCTTTGAAAGGAGAAAGGGTTCACGGAGGGAAAAAATATAAAGATAGGGTCATGGTAATGTTGTGCTGCAATTCTGATGGTACTAAAACTGTACCAAACTGTACTAAAACCATTAGTCATTGGAAAATTCATGTCTCCACGATGTTTGAAAAACATCAGTCACTATCCATGCGACTATAAGTTTCGAAGAAAGCATGGATGACTGCAAAAATGTTCCGGGAGTGGCTCATATGCTTGGACAAAAAAATGGCATGCAAAAACAGGAAGATTCTGCTGCTGATGCTCAGCTCACAACAGTGAGGGATTAGAACTGAAAAATGTCAGTGTTATGTTGCTATCTGCCAACACCACCAGCCACATGCAGCCCTATTTAGTACGAAATTACATGGAACTATATACAGTAGTTCGCTGCCAACTAAATAAGCTGTAAGGCTACTACTGTTAATGTTAAATTATACGCAGTAATAGCTAGCGATATTTTTCAAAGGTTAAATTTTTAGTGCTCACTGTATCCCAACGACCTATAACAACTGTATCCCAACGACCTATAACAAAACGCGCTTCACACTGTCATGAAACTCACCACAAGCATACTTCACACGACATTATCAAACTTGTTTCTTCTAATAAAATCCCAATTTTTCATCAAATATTTGAGTGATTTTTGTTGGTTTCTCGAAAAGACATACAGTAGTTATAACCAAGATCTTGCTATTACGGGATTCTACTGTATTTGGTGGGAAAGAAAACGTTTTAGTTTAATGTGCCGAAAAGAGTGTGCCTAGTTCAATTACTTTTCCCGCCATAATTATTTAAAACCACTATTTCTTTAGAGATGCATGATATTAATCCAAGATGTTTGGTACTGTTTCCATTTATCACCTGCAAGGGAAGTTGATAGCATAGGCTCACTGAGCTTAACTGTTCTAGCTGTGGGGCATACCAGTCACATGAACTTAGTGAACAGAAGCACAAACAAAACCATGTTCAGCTATAGTCTGTACTGTATATGCTTTTCTGATTATGACACTTCTCTTTTGAGAAGAGCGTCCAAACAGGACTGCAGTGACTCTGTTACCATTTCCAGAAAGTCAGAACAATGAAGCTGTCAGGCATCTTTCTCAGAAGATAAATGTCAAACTTAGGCTAACTTATACTGAATTTGGACTCACAGCCAAAGAATAAATAAAACATAAAACTTATATCTATTTGCTAATCAGTTCTCAGAAAAAAATTTACATTTCACTTTAATTCTAAAACTGGACTACTGTAGTACTTGTAATTAAACACATATATGCAAGTTATAACTTGGTTACAGCTTTCTTTCCAACAATTTAAAAGGAATACATCCAAACATCTCAATTTAAATCCTTAACATAAGTTAAAAACCCACTAAACTGATACATATTCAATTTTTGTAATGGAAGAATAAGTATTCACATACCAATACCATATTCACAAATCACATACTGTAATTAAAAATTCCAGTGGTACAGAACAATATGCATATTAAAATTACCCAAATTAAAAAACTTGCAAAATTCTACTCATTTCATTTTTCCCTATGGTACTATCAACTATCACATAATAAATCACATCAACTCATCCTCCATCTTATCATTCTCAGTCTTCACAACCGTAAGAAAAAATACAAATATGCTTATATTTTAAACTACAACACAATAAAGTGGTACCTATCTACATGCAGTTTACGTACAGGTTTTACTCATGTTGCACACTCTAATGTAAGTAAACTAATGAATGAGAATGATAAATATTCCAACAATGCACACCAAGCACAGTCTGGTACACTTAGCTCCGGGATACTATTAATGAAAACATTTCTCAAAAAATGTTCAATTGTTCAAGTAGAAGCAATTAAAAATTATTCATTAATTAATTTATTACAGGGCCCTGCCTACTTAAGAGCTCTGGTGCAAGTAAGGATAAGAATTTACATGTTAAATTATATTCAGCGATGCTCCATCATTTTTAATATCGCTTTCGGACAGAAACTAATTTCTGTACTTTAGAACATGAGAATAATTCTACAGGAATAAAACTTTACAAAAAATTTTCTGCTATGAAATTATTATTTTTTTTTTTTAATAGAGAAATTATTTGTTTTATAATAGTTTTCAGGGTATTTTATAAATTACCTTAAAGATACCAAAGCAATGTGTGCCTTGCAGAGATAAACAAAAAAGTCATTGTGGTGACATGTATATAGATTCTACAGGTACTAAGCCAACTAAGCCACACCAAACATACTGTAAAGGTCATTCAGGATAAAGTGAGCACTAAAGATTTAACCTTTGAAAAGAATCACTAGCCGTTACTGCATTTAAGTCACCATTAACACGAGTTACTTTACTGCTCGTATGATTGTTAGCAATTCATTGCATGTAGTTCCGTGTATTTTCCTACTTGAATACATAATTAATGAAAGAACATCAGATGAAATTGACTTCTCTGTACTTAATATACTTCAAAATATTTATTTATGATCTTATTTTCATTCCTATTTACAGTATAATTTGAATCAATTGGAGCCAGAAGAATGTGACGCTATCGCCAACCTCAGGCCATCTTGCTCGTTACAGCTTGCACCGCACATCAGACAGTTCAAAATTCCGCCGACAGGTGGCATCAGAGTTAGGTTCTCGCCGTTTTTTCGGATGTGAAACCACTGGTATTCTGTAAATTAAGTTTTACATTTGCCAGTCTAGAAACAACATACTTTTTATTTCACATGTTAAGAAAATACGTTATTTATTGTTTCTGAAGTGCGTCGTTGTTGTTCGTGGTAGTAGAATTGAACGAAACTTGAATTCTTGAATTGCATGTGTCATGACTGTTTTTAGTGGCGGTTTTGAGTTACAAATTCAAATAAAATATGCCCGCATTTACGAGAGTCATAACGGCAATAGTGCATGTTATATAAATTAGTCGATGGACAGAAACCAGCATTAAAAGACATTAACGCGCAGGTATTTATAAATAAGATTACTTTTGATTGTATCTTATATTCAGTCCCCATGCATTTAATGAGTAGATATTGTAGATAACATTTATCGGGGAGCAGTTTAATGTAGTTGTAAACATTGCACGACCCTATGTAAATAAAAGCATGTGACAATATTTATGTTTACATTCGCCGGAAAGATATAAACTGGCAGAAAATAGAAATTAATCAGGGCTTTTTGAGTGTTCACTTTATTCCGAATCACCTATATTTACCCATGTATCACGCGTCTCTATGTACGGCCTGCATCCCACATTTTCAACCTAAGCTCAAGAAAAAAAAAATTTTTCACTGTATGGTTCCAATTAACTGCCTACAAAAATATAACTAAATAACATTTAAATATTACGTTAATTAATTATGTGGCAGACGTCTTCAGAATTAAATCACACCCTAGTAGTGCTCAGCGCCATTTGACGAGTTTGAAATAGCGATGGTAAAATCTCAAGGCTAGTGAACGTACTCCTGCAGCACAGCATGAAAATGCTCCACAGTGGCAGCAGCGTGTACAGCATTCTGTTGGCAGTACTTAGAGCAGCTGCACTGTATTGTGGGGATCCAAGTTTTTAGTTGCATGCAAGTTGGAAGCTGAATAATGTTTCTTAGGACATGGAGAAACTATTTTTCACTTGCACAGTAAAACACTGAGAAACCGAACACTAAAACAATCTCCATGTCCTAGAATAGGACACGCTTCCAACTCGCATGCGAGTGAAGACCGAGCTTAGACCCATATCCCTATCGTTGCTCATACCAGGGCTCAGATGTAGATAGCACCCTTATATGGTTTGATTAAATATCATATGTATTTTTAAATTTTCTCTTATACGTACCAAATGAGCAAAAAAAATATTCCAATGAAATAACTCAAGTTACCCCCCCCCCCCCCCTATGTCACAAGTAACCACAGTTGAGATTACTCAAAAACAAAGCCTTTAGAACAATACCTACTGCATGCAGCTACAGTATAACTAATACTTCCTTCTTTAGAATTACAGTACTGTAGCAGTATATATCTTTTGAACTTTCAAAATACTGTACAAGTCACTATGTTTACAAACCTTAAAATCTGAGGACTAACAAACGTCAATATATCTTGTCCCAACTTCAGCAAAGACCCAAAGAGAAACATGGATCCAAATGTTTTGAAAATGGCAGGCAATATCGAAATTGGAGGTTTACTGGTTCGCTGGCCACTCAAAAACTCTACATTTCCTGCTCTCTTCTGAAAGACTGCCCCAGAATCTGACACCCTAAAATCATTCAAAAAATAAATAAATAAAAACAATTACGAAAAATTTTACCCCACAACAAAGATTCAACATTCAATTAACAATACCGTATTTCATCGCATAATCGTCGCACTATTTTTACCAAAATTCTATTGAAAAAACATGGGTGCGACCATTATGTGATGTAAATTTTGAAAAATTTGAATTTGAAGGAAAACTGATTAAAAGCACAATTTCTTACCTCTAAAATGAATCATATTTACATACTTCTGTTAATGACAAATGTAACAGTATCTTAAATAAATAAAATATGCGTAGGTTTTGTGTTATGTTTTTGTAAACAAACGTTTGAGTCGGCGATGCCATATTTGTTTACATTACTACAGACTAACAAAAATTTATCACACACAGTATTGCACTTCAATTACTATGGGACGTGGCATAGGAAAGTATGTATTTAATCAGATTCTGACGACTTCCTCGAAACGTTGACGTAACTGCAGCTCGGCGCCGGGTCGTCTGCTTCGTCGCTTATCTCTGCCTCTGCTCCGCTGAGTCCGCTCGATTCATCTGCGCTGGCGCTCAACTCGGCCGCATC
>PNEQ01085044.1:0-28887 GCA_003012365.1 Medauroidea extradentata
CTCTCAAATGTGCCGATTCTGTGCTTTTATACTAGCCCAGACAGTCGGTTATTCCCCGCATTACAGGGGTCTAAAAATAGATATTTCATCATGTTTCGGAGGTGCTTGTCGTCACGTCGGCCACCCTCGAAGGGTTAAGACGCAGTTGGGACAGGTATCTATGACGTAGGTTAGGCGGGTTTCCCACTATGAGCCACCCAGGCTTTGAGTCATCGGCCAGCCCTCAAGGTGTTACGAAACAGCCGCCGACCACTGGCCTCCAGGAACATGGCACGCAACAATAATATCAGGCGCGTTAACCTGGACGTCTACTCTTCAGGAGACCTCCAGGCGCGCTGTTCACAGCATGAAACGTACGACGACGAATGTTTCTCAGGATATAGACGTATACTTGGTGGCCTCCAGGATGATCATATATCGCGTGTTCGAGGTGTAGAAGTGTGGAAGCAATAAGGACGACATTGCACGCGCATCACACCTCACACTAGACTCTATGCGTGCTCGCCGACAACTCGCCTGTATGAGACATTCAGTGATAACCTTGTCGTTTTATTAAATAATATTTAAGGCCATGATCTGTCATTTATTTTAAACAATTGCAAATAACTCGAATATTTTTTTTAACCAAATACTTTGAAAAAAAAATGGAAAATGTGTATAGTCATACGTTATACAATTTCGTCAGAGCGTTTTTTTTTATAATATGCCGTGTGCTAGTAAAAAATTATTTTGCTTCATTTTGGCTTATTTTGACAACTAAATGTGTGATATTTCAGAGGCAAAAATATAAAAATACGCTTGGTGTATTGCAACATAAAAATTCAGATACAAACGATGATATATAAGTGATAAAACTGTAAGAGTGGATTTTTGACAGATGTATTAATTTGCGTTAAAAAAGTATTTTCGAAACCACTGCAAAACTGAAGAGCGAGGCCTTAATATAAGGTGTATATGTGTGTGTTCATACCTTTTATAAGCTTCTGCGCCAATACATTATGTACATAAACCGGTAGCTAGAAAACACACTCATTTGCGCCGTTTTCAGCCGCTGTAACTATTGCTTTGTTGGAATGGGTATAAAGACGTGTAACGATCTTGAAGAGCAGTTTCTAAGCAGGCATCACTTCTGTGCGATCATCAGTTTTCTAATACTATGGTAACTGCGGTGGCTCTGCTGGCCCGGGCAGACGGCTCGTATTAGGTACAACATGATAATAAGTAAGTACGACATTAAAAGTGTCAGCAGAAACATTGTGGATGGGAGAGAGAAAGAGAGAGAGAGAGACAAACAGCGGCGGTGAGGGCAATAATTCCTCCCACATCGGCTACTATGGATCACATGTGACGTAGAGGAATGAAGTCCCCAGCATCCCTCGTCCCCGGCCTGGCCACCAACACTTTCTCATCAAATATGTAATCTACGTGCTTATATTAATACATTTTATAATCCAGTTATATATATTTCCATTATAATTATTCAGCATGACACATCACGCCGCCTATGGAAATGCTCATCGGCGTGAGAACACAACTTATAAATAAACGAGTCAATTGTGAGTGAAGGCATAATAGTACGCGAAGGTAGACCTGTAAGTTAGAGGAGAGGGAATGTCGTGGATTCTTCTGGCAGAAACCATAATTTCTGAGTTCAAAATACAATTGATTACCCACTGGCTGATAATCCCACGAATCAGTAGTTTTCTCGAAAATATTTTTGCACCACATTGTTGCAATGCCTCACGTGAAACGCTCTGCTTCGTGGTAGAGGCAGAGATTTTGGTCAGCGCTTAACATCGAGGACTTTAGCGCTGGTGAGGGGTGATATGAGGTAAGCATGGAGCAGTGCTGGAATTAATGGGAGGGGAAAACGGGAGATTCCCGAGAAACCCGCCGACCAACGGCATCGTCTGGCACGATTCCCACATGCGGAAATCCGACCGGCCCCGCCGGGAATCGAACCGGGATCGCCTTGGTGGGAGGCGAGAGGTCTGACCCCTCGGCCACCGCGGCCCCTGCTCGTGGTAGACAGCGTGCCTTTGGTGAAAGGCGTCACTTGTTTGGTTGAGCCGATGAGCACAAGGTTACAGAGACACCAGAAGCCAGTGGTTAGCGGCTAGAACACCAAGATGCTGAGAGTTGGAAACATTCAATCATTGACCCTGGAACAAAGCTGCAGATGTTCACACCAGGCATTCAAACAAGTTGTTGCAAAATTATTTTCTTCAAAAAATCAGTGTCAGTACAAGTGGTGCAAGAATATTTTCACCACAAATCAGTGACTATGCATATTGGTTATCAGTAGAGACGTGCAAATCTCGCGTTATTTTCTGACAGCTAACTAGACTCCAAGTGACTATAGGCTCTTTCGACGTCTCCCGCTGGCCGATATTGTCGTAACTTGCCGCGGAGAATGTTTACACGGTAGAGAGGCCAATCTCTGTAAAGACGTAACACCGTAAATAAAAAAAATGTTGGTGGCCAATTAAATCGAAGAATATACTCTGAAGTTAAGTCTGCTACCAAATGATAACGCGAATTTTGTATGTGTCTAGTTATCGTGTCAGTGACCTGCGATCTCACCTGTGCCACGCAGCTTGCTATAAATGTTCATATATAAGTTGTACAAGACTAGACTGACTGAGCGGCTAGGGCGTTCGTCCAACACCGAGGCAATCCTGTCTCGATTCCCGGCGAGGTCGACCCCTAATTTCTGCGTGTGGGAACTGTAGCAGACAATGTCGTTAGTGGATTTTCACGGTAATATACCCTTCATTCTGGCCTCGCTCCCAACTTACTTCATGTCACCCACTCAACATCACCTCACACAGTATTACAGAAATAAGCACTAAATATGGAATCTTAGAAAAAAATCACTAGCCGTTACTGAATATAATTCAACATTAACCTTAATTAACCTTACTCTTTGCACGGTTCGCAGCGTATTGCTGAATGTAATTGCGTGTATTTGCCTATTTAAATATAACGATACTGAAATAAAATCAACTGAATACATTATGTATTCAACTAGGCTCCTACGACCTGCACAATTGACCTTACGCGCTTAATATTTACGTGACATGTCTAGAGAGGTTAGACATTTGCCATCACTAGCAGTTACGCGTGGAAATGTACGAATTGGCTGAATACCAGCAATTCAGCAGAACATTTTCGAGTGTTCACTTGATCCCGTACCACCAGTACACGGGTTATTTATAAATGCAGTAGGTAGAAGTAGGTATAAAGACAAAGGAGCGGAAAATAACTGAGGAATGTTTCCTCCAGAGAGGTCCAAGTAGCGACATGTTTTCCTCCTGGCGAGGACGTTGTACACGCAGACATCACTCGCTGTGCACGAGTTCCCAGAACATTTACAGTCAACTCTCTGCTGCGACACTAGGCACGTAGCTGTGTGTCGTTCTACTAGCTGCATATATCACACCGTAAGTCTAGCTGTACACTAGGCAACGTTGCTGTGTGTCGTTGTAATAGCTGTATATATCACACCGTAAGTCTAGCTGTACACTAGGCAACGTCGCTGGGCTACCACACACTCACATTCAAACACGAATCTACCCTAGATGTTCGAGTTTGGGGAGGTTGGTCACATGGAACATACGACCCCATACGTTACTGCATATGGATAGGGAAATTTCTCGAATTCAATTACCTGTAGTCTAGAATCCATTGTCCTATACATACCCAAACTGCGTCTATTAGTTCATTGTTCCACTGAGTAGCAGCTAGTGGACAAATGGTCGGGGTTTGAGTATGCACAGGATATTTGATTCTAACATAAAGGTAATTTAATTCGAGACATTTTCCTATCCCTACATGCATTTATTCGAATCCGTGCAGTCAATGTCTTAAAACCAAAATCAATTAATTTGTTATTATCTTTTAAAATAATGTGACCATCATTGTGCTACAAATATAATATCCAGACACGTACTGTACATTCAAGCAGGGGACACAAGCACACTCCAAAACAACATGGGGATGGGGCTGCCTCTATAGATACAGCAATATACCCGTGCACAGTCGCATCCAATAAAACTACAGGTTACCGCTTCAGTGCAGTGAGACGAGACTCCGGCAAGCGCATAGAGGCGATGTGATACTTTGAGCACATACCAATGTCGCTCTTATCGCTCCCTAGCAATGGGTCGTCAAACACCACATACGCTGCAGATAGACAACCACCATGAATGACGCAGCAGTCGTTGTTTACCATCTTCCTGCGTGATGGATGTGAACACCCAACAGGCAGTTTTCCTGCTGACCTACAAACCTACTTTACATTCCTTGTTATAGTACAGCCTACAGTTTTACAGTGATTTCCGATACATCCATTTAAAGCAACATTTGTTTAATACTGAAAAATCCTTACATTGATTTGTTACAAATAGTATCATAATTTGTATTTAATTTTTTCTTTGCAGCTGACCGTATAGTTTTCGAGATTTTTGCACCTAAATTAATACCAATTTTGTTATGAAAGAAAGCCAAAATCAAGAAAAATAATTTGTTTTCAAACGTACTGTTCATTACTAATAAAATTACATACTATTGTTCATCGTATGACTCTCCTTAGAATTACATTTTTCCAAAACATAACCTTAAAAAAGTTAAGTTTTTTTTTGCACCAATACAAATAAACTACCTAGAATAATTTTAGTGACATATACCACGTATACCGGTATGGTCACAGTGTGTATGAGAGAACGCCGGGGTGAAGGTAGGGCCGGTTGCTAGTCTAGTGAGATATGCCTGTTGCCCTCAGCCCGAGAAATAGATTAGTGTGGACATAGAGTAAGGGTATGGAGCAGCAACGTAATGAGAGAGGCGGGGGAAACGGGAGTTTCCCGACAAAACACGCCGGCCAACAGCAATGTTCGCCACATTTCCCACGTACGGAAAATTCGGGACCGAACCCTCCGGGCATCGAACTTAGGCGGGTAAAGTGGGAATATTATGTGGAATATGTGACTGTTATTTCACGACCATGGAGAAGTTAGCAATACTTGACAGGGCAAAATAGGTACGTAATAAGTTATTTATAAATACTTACCTATCTTACTATGATGGCATTTAGATGCTAATCGAAGCATGTGAGGATGAGAAACAATGTGAAACCTGATTTATTACGGCAAAAAATAAATATGACAAAATAAATACTACGTAAAATAACAGTCTACTTTACGTTGAACTGGAAAATTCGTAAAACTTGGACACGAAAATTACGTATCCCAAAACTTTGAAGATTGTGCCTAAGTATGCATCGATTTCGTTCTCTTTATTAAAATGTATATATTACTACCCGACACTTTGCTAAAAATATTTTTACACAAATTAGCTTCAATGTCTTATATGTAGGGCCCCACTGATTTTCTCTCAAATATTTTTGCACCAGCTAGAGTCAGTACAGTTTTTATTTGCCTTAATTTGACATTTCTCTTTTGAGAAGAGCCTTAAACATTACTGCAGAGAATATGTGTTTCCATAAAGTCAAGATGGTTTAAAGGTCACCACGATGGAGTTGCCAGACAGTTTTCTCAGAAGAAAATGGTCACAACCAGGCAAACTTGTACTATACAGACAATAGTTTAAACGTGTATATCTGCAGTTCTGCTACATGGTCAGCGATTGGTTGCTTTAACTATCAACGTCTTGGTTTTCTACAAATCACAGACGTATTTATGTCAGTCCTCATGACGGTTTTAATGACTTTGCATGAAAACCAACTGTTCATTTAATCTCGTGACTTCTGCTAAAACAATGCAACCCACGTGCGAAAAACAGACTTTGAATTGCTTCACTCGTAAACACTCAGTGGACTTTAATCATTAGCAGCAAAGTCCAGAAAAATACGTTTTTAACGTAGGCTAACCGTTTTATCACATGTTCATTGTCTTACAATAATGCTTGATACGACACTCTGCCTGTAGGTATATCTCTGCTGTGAGTGAACACCCGAGTGTTGTGTAATTGTGATTAGCCTTGTTCGGTACTGCAGCCATGTCGTACCAACATGCCAGAGGTTATGAAGGAACCAGTTTTCTAGCACACACAGGATTGCAATTCACGTCAAACTAAGACGTTACACAATACACCGCCATTGCGTGCCAACATGACAGCCGGCCTACAATCTCTATACTCTTTGGAACGTTCGTTTCGTTACATTCTGTATTATAGTAAATATATTTATGTTGTGACTGTAGGTACTCTATTTTCGTGAAAAATACTATACATATTTATGGAATGAGTTAGTTCATAATACAAGTCCTCGCGGGGTGCTTTTGTATGCCCTGGAAGCAATAAAAAGGAAGCAATACGTGAAACACTGGTGCGTGAGTCAATAACGTCACCGGCTTGTTTCGCGGAATATTTGACTGGAGTGGAATGTTTTCGCAGCCATATGGTTTTAAGGTCTGACTATATAATTTAATATTCAAAACAAACGATGAGTTAACGCAATGGCGACTTAACTGAAACGTGATAAGTGTATAGGCCTATTCAAACGTCGAGTAAGATTATTTAAGTCGTTGGATGACATTGTTTGCAACGGTTGATGATTGAAGAGATTTTGGTCAGTTTTTGACATCCAGGTCATTAGTGCTGGTGAAGCAGCGCTGGAATGAAGGAGCGGAGGAAACGGGAGATCCCGAGAAACCTCGTCGACATGCGGTATCGTCCGACATGATTCCCACACGCGAAAACCCGGGAACCTACTCCCGCCGGGACTCGAACCCGGATCGCCTTGGTGGGAGGCGAGTGCTCTAGCAACTGCGCCAACGCAGAGCCTCTTTTACAACGAGGATTGCTGGCAGTGTTGCCAGGTCTCTAAACGGCATGAAGAGCTTCGGACGTTACCAGAATATTCGAAAACTGTTCAGCGTTCATAAATGATGGCTGCTTATGAATACCACACGTGACGTTGGTAATGGAAACAAGCTCCCGTCTTTATTGTCACGCACATGGAAAATACATTTCAATCATCGCTTCGGCCTTCTGCATGGCACGGCTGTGCTGCTCCTTGCGTTGCATTACATCCCCATATCTTCTGAGCCTATAACGCGTAGGTAGACGGGGCCCTTAAGTACGCCACCTACCTTGCACTTAAAATTCCTTGCAACGTGTTCCTAAACATACATTTTTTACAAAACTATTCCACATATACCTATTGTGTTAATGTATGAAAATAAAATACACTCCAAACAAAGACGGAAAAGTACATCCAAAACTCCACGTCAATTAGAAAAAAATTTCGGAGCCCCTCAAAATGGCTAAAGACAGAAAACTACCCATGGGATTCGTGTGAAACTACGTAAAAGTATACAATTACCGTAACTCAAAAATTTCCACAAATAAAAAGATGGGGTGACTTCTGAAAGTGTCAGTCAGGTGAGTGATCTACGATACCACTGCACGTAGTTTCAGTGTATTGCGGTAGAGGTGATACCACATCAGATAAGCCGGTCAACATCGCCCTTGGAGCCGCGCCTCACTCACACCAACACACGGCCACTAGGCGTGGTACAGAAAGTAGTTTTTCTTGTATAACTATTATAAGTGTTTCCAATACATTTATCCACGAAAACAAGGCATATATTGAACTGTGGCCCTATGATCTTAAAAATGCTGTCCTATAATTAACAACTTGATGTCTATCTCCTCAAAAGTGCTAGAAAAGACTTTTTAACGTTGCTGTAGCTGAGAAACTATTAACCGTAATTGGAAAACTAAATCATAGCAACCTGCATTGGACTTGACCTCAAAAACTAGGGTGAGGCGTGTGTTTCGCACTTCTAGGGCTCGAATATGCAACACACGTCTATTAAGGCGGCCTCCTTAATGCATTGTTCTTTCTAATAATTGTTATATATAAGTATACATTTGTTATATATAAATAATTATTTCGAAGGCATGCATTGTAAATTATTTCGTAAAATAATTCCGAAACAATCATTGCGGGACACTTGAACAACGTTATGTTTGCATTTACATTGAAAACATTTTAATTACCTGAAAATTAATTTTTTTTTACATATATGCAGTATTGTTTGTATTTTATATGTTACAGCAAAATGGCGGTTATCGAGTGCATTACGAATGGAAATAACAATATCGCGTCAGACATGACGCTAAGTGAGCAATGCGATTAAAACAACACATCAACCAATCAGCGTGGAGGCGGACGTCACGTAAACCTCGGCGCTGTTTGGCTGACATCTTTTGATATTCGCGTCTCGGTATTCAGTTCGCGTTTGTCGCGCCATTGTGTTTATAGAGGATTACTTGATTAGTTGAACTTACGATATCGGCGGCGAACTTTAGCTGTACGCAGTAACGGTTTAAGGCTGTCTGGCTCGACAAGGGCATTGCGTCAAACTACCTTAATATTTGTATATTTTCTTGGATGGTCGTTAGACACCTCTTCCACTGTGAGTCCAATGGCAAGCAAGGGGACACATGATACGTGCGAAGATTGCTGTGCTGATAACCCGTTCCTTCCTCGAACTGCGAAGTGGAGGCGTAGTACCGACAGTCTGGCCAACAAACGCAGAATTCTAGCATATATATGAAAAGAGCGTATGTGCGAGTGAATAAGTTATTTAGTAAACTATATTCAAGGACCTAAGCTAATGCAGCATGCATAACAAGACAACTCGCCCAGTTTGAAGCAAATGCTAAACAGCTGTACTTATCTGTAAACAACTCACAGCTTTTCTTGCTTTTATTAAAACGTCATCGAAATGATACAACCAACAGATTGTGTAAAACAAATAAAAAAAATATATGTAAAAAGTATTTGATATTGAGCATTCACCTTTGCAGTAGTATTAAAAAACGTATCAGCTTTTTTTATGGCAAATTATAGCTTGCGAGTAGTAAAACACAAATTTGTATGTGTATCTTGCTCTGTGCCTGCTCAAGACTTACTTCTCACTTAATTGCTCTGAAAATTTTACAGTCGCAAGACTGGTTTTATGCCGAATTACAAATAATGTGTACTTTCTTTATGTGAGGTGATTAAGTACTTTCATAATAAACTTGTCGCTGTATCGTTTGTTTACATGATTTTAAGGTTAACTAAAATAACAGAGAAGTGCCCAATTAGAAATATATTTTAAAGTGTAAAACAGTTAAACAGTGAAGTTCCTTTTAAGGCCATGCTAGGGAGTTTTACAGTGCTAATGAGGTCGTGTTCTGGAAGGTTGGGGTTGTGTCCTAAGTGATTACCAAAATGAACTCTAGACTGTTAAGAAAAATTTTACATTTTTAATTGCGAAAGTAACATTTTCATGCATTTACAAGGACGGCAGTGTATTTTCGGTTTCTATAATAGGATTTGGATGAGTTAGGGACTCTTATGCTAGCTATTATTCTAATGATTTTCTTCTACTGTCCATACCGTGTAAGAATTCCATTATTTGACAGATCATAAAAAAGTAGGACAATGTAAACAAAAACATTATGTATCCTTCCACCACCGTGTGCTTTCCAGCTGACAACCGAAACATGTCAACAGTTAAGGTATATTATGATTGCTATAACACCCAAAGTGTGTTGTGATTTTCTTTGGATTTTTTTTAGATCTCAGACAAATAATTTATTTTCAATACTATCTTCACATTAATCTTACTAGTGTTAGGTGGGCAATGTTAATGGAATTATTTCATATTACAGCAATGGATAGCCTACTACAATTATTTAAAATTTAACATTTTTTGTATATTCTCCTAGGTATGATAAAAATTTTAACATTTAATGATGTTACCAAAAATAAACAAGCATGTATGGGCAACTTATGTTTTCTACTTGACATCTAAAAATATTAAATGATATAGTAGCTTATTTGGTTGCAACAAAACTGAAGTTGCAAGAGCTTATGACAGTGCAAGCAAACATATTTTAACTGAAATAATAAATATAATAATTCATGCAATCATTATTACAAATATTTGTCGAGTTGCCTTCAATTTGGTTCTACACTATCAGATAATAAAGCCGTATAGGCCTAGTTAAAGTTTCCAGTTGTAGACTATTAAACAAACTTACCTTTTGTTGTAGGGCCTGCCTCCGAAATATCAGTGTTATTATAGTCATGTGACTATACACTATATAGCCAAAATTTGTGCTCCCAGTATTAAACAAACATGGGTAGGCCTAATTGCCCAGATCAGCTTTAAATAATGTTGTTGATTAACACATATCATTAAACAGGTGCACTTTAATGACCGGGAAATATATAGGCGTACGTCTTCTGGCCGTTTATTTTGGTAATATGTAGGCCTAAATTTTTGCAGCTGACAGGCACAAAATCTCACGTGGACTTTACAATAACCACTTACTTGATTGAAAAAAAACATGGACTTTTTCTTACAAAAAGAATTTATTGAGTCGGCGACTTGAAAAAAGCATGTTTACATATAGGACTACAACATGAATCGTAAGTATTTACCCACAAATTCTGTTAAAATAAAAGTTGGGTAATTTTTTTTTTTTTAATTTTATAAGCAATTTTCTCTGGACGGATTACCTACTATTTAGCGAGTGTTTTTGTAGACATGCCAGCTGAAGTTACTGTCTTTCGAATCACGTCTTAATATCCCGTTGTTGTTGGCGATTACACGTCGCGTATTTTAATCCCTGCATTGCAATATATTACAATTACATAATTGCACAAAATATTAAAATAACACCGTACAAGAATCTCAAACGTACCGAACACACGAGTAGCTCAAACACTCGCAACGCAAATGACAGCTCTTTGTTTTGGTTGCCGGACGTCATATCTCAGTGGCGATTACAGGCTGGGTTTTATAATCCCTGCATTACAATATATTAAATATATGCACAGAATAATACAGTACCACATAAGAATTTCAAACACACGCGAATGCGGTAAATTCTCACACTCGCAAATGGACGTGCTTTGTTTTGGTTTCAGGTCAACTGATAACGATGTGGTAGTTTGTAAATTAGTTATAAAATTACGCGATTTGAATATAATAAAATAGTTAACTGACTAATGCTGGATACGAAGCCATTTTATTATATTACGTTTCCTCCGTAATGCTTACTTATTTTTCATGTATAATGTACACTACTTTCAAAGTCGGCGATGGAAGTTAACCGATTTGTTGATCAGGGCTGCCACTACTGCTTCATCAGGTCATACGGTCACGTCCTGTTGTTTTAAATGGTTGCCACGTGTCTGGCGCGTGTTAAAAATATTGGTAGCATCGGCTGTCAAAATATGAAATTCTTACATGTAAAGTACTTTCTTATTGGTGTATTGAAGAATAAATTGATCAACACCGAGCAGTTTAATTATTTGTATTGTATAACTAGTACGCAATTTTCCATATATGTATCCTCAAAACGTAGAACGTTCTAAACGTAAGCTTGTAATGAACCAATTGAAACAAGGGAACAGGCTTTTTAGTCTATCAGCTGAGTGACTGGCTTCAATCATGCGGTAAAGACGAGTGAGGTATCATTTTATTCAGTATTTCCTCTAGAATACGAATATGCTAACCCAGGAATCGAAATCGGTGGCTTTCATATAGTCTTTTAAATAAAAGTAACAACATTGAAATTTCGTTTTATGCGTTATAATATTCGTAACCTACACAAAAACAGAACTGAATAAAATAACTCCTCATTCGTCTTTACCGTAGGACTCATGGCATTTTCGTGAGAATCTGGCTCTAGCTGATAGATCGGGTGCTGCAGATAATCCCTGTCAGTTTTGGTAACATGAGTTGTCACTCCTTGTCCTCTCATAACTGCTCCGCGTTCACTCAATGTACTGGGGATAGAAGCAGCATATCTCCACAAGCAGAGGTCCTGTTTTCGTCGGGTAAAAAATTGAAATTATTTAGTTTTAATTACTGTTTTTACAGGATAATAGTTATTCCAGAAATGTTCAGATTGCAACATGCTATACAGCATGGTAAGGAACATGTCTAAGACATGGTTTTATGTGTTATTCATGCTGCATTACTCTACTACAATTAACTAAACCACTAAAAAAAGGCTTATTTTCCAGATTTTTTTCTTAACAAAGTTAAAAGATTTTTATATATGTCAAATGTCTTAGACAATTATACGACTTTACGACACCTACTTCCGAAAACGGTATACTATATCTTCATTCGTTCCCTCAATAATGTTCAATAACGGTACACATGTTTCTCGCTGTTTAGCATACCGTACCGAGCACCCTTAAGTACAATTCGATTTAAACCAATGTGATGTAAGTTGTAGTGCTTAAGTTGGTAATTGCGTTAGGCCTTGAGTGCCTATAGGCAGTTCACGGCAAAGTGAGCACTGCATAAAGTTTTCATTCGGCCGTTTTGAAGCCATCTTTACTATTTTTAATATGAAAACTTCCATGTAACAAAAAGCCAGTGCAAACGTTTCAACACTATCAAAAGTTAACATCTATTGGCCCAACAAAACATATTTGTAATTAATTACAAGTTTTACTAAGTGCTCAGTTTATGGTGAACAGCCTATACTAGGTCATGTTAAGGTTAATTGTACTACACATTAGAATGGTCAATATTACAGGTTTGCAAAGGTAAATGTTCTGCCGCTTGAGCGCTAGTATCGCTAAGAGATGCAAACTGACCATCTACAGAGTTTTTCTGAATATCAAGTTACACGAAGTTGATAAATTGAACGCCGAAGTTGCTTTGTTATTCAAGTTAAAATTCACTTCAATGACTTCTCTTTACCACACCTAGTAACATTAATTTTACGATTGTGTATTTTATTAGGTATGCTAGAGATTGCAGCGTAACTATATATAAAATTATTCTTTGTGCCAAATTGTCCAATAAGAAAACACATATTGTTTGCAACCTGTAATAGAGTTAACTACATTATTTTGATGTAGGCCTACCCCTTTTTTTATCTTTGTGTCAGACTAAACAGTTTGCAATATTAACTAAGCCATTTAATTTGTTTTTAACTTTATCTAGACAGTTCGGAATGTTATGTATTGTTACCTTGTTCATTATTTCACATTGTTACTGTTAATACCCCGTATTATATCTTTAATATCTAGCATTGTTGTGATAGCAGTTCTATATTGATATTCCATTAGCAAACGTCAATCATAATATTATATTACACATAAAGAATGTGCGAAATTATCCAATCCTACATTAATTTTACAAAATCATAATTGAATCTAAGGATCATAGTTACTAAACATAATTACACTTATTACTAAAGCTAATGGGTACTATTTTTAACATGAAACTGTCATGTGCTTGACTTATTGTTTTGTAAGAAATTATTGTGTAAAATGTAATTTGTCGAGTAAGACTTATGTAATTAATGTTTATGTATATGGTACAGTGAAAGAAAAGGAGATAACGCCTTAACTGCGCCACGAATAAAGACGACATTAAATTAAATTAAACCATAGCTATGTATGTGGTTGCAGGGATGATGTGGCAACAGTGGAGAACAGCGGGCAGCCCGGAAGAGGCAGCTGGCAGAGGACAGGACTGTACGACACACACAGGCTAGCAGTGCGCATGCGCAGTTGTGAGGGGAGAAGAGAAGATTGTAAACAACGGCCTGGTACTTGAGGGGAGGGGGAGCACAGCAAGGACGATATCTTCCCAGCATCCCGCTCCAGGGCTGTCCATAGCATCCCCACATCTCACCATCTCCCTGCCTAGGCCTGCCTCCTTGTAGCTGTAAAACCAAGCACAGCTCTAGCTAATACAATATGTTTACTTGCCTCAAGCATATTGAGTACATACTTTGTACTTACAACCGTGAAACCACGTGATTTCGCGTTGTATTTTATTTGTCTGTTCGTTAGCATCTTTCTTACTATGACGTCTACTTAAGATAGTGATTTAAACCATAATGAAACATTAAGTACAGTTGCGTTATAGTACTTAATTAAAAAAACGAATCACACGTCAAAAATTGTAATACACATCATTGGAATTAATAAATATATATTTTTTTATGTTTTATTCAAGATGTCAAGTTAACGCCATGATCAATCTTTTCAACTACTTTCACGATAGTCAATACTTTAATCGTAAATCAAAAAACCTGTTGCTCAGTTTTGTTAAAAAAAAACTGTGTGTGCTATGTCAAATAACTTTTTCAAAACAAATTAAGCAGTGGTTTGGGTTTGGGCTAGTTAGGCAATTAAGGAAATTCCCATTAATAAACTAATTAGTAATTAGCCATATCTATATAACGTTTTTGGCGATAACAAATCGGACTACATTGTGAAAACAATTAATAAAAAAAAAACGTGTAATAGTTTCTCGACATCTGCGTTCGATTAGGAATAAAAATAATTATTGTAAAAACAGTAGGAATGATGGATCGCGGTCAAGTCCATGCAGAGCCTCTCTTTCATCTAACAGCACAAGTTCACAAGCACATGATACACACAATACTTGGTACAGTTTTTAAACAGTAAAAAACATTCTGACCAACAACAATCATAATAAATCGCCTTTATTTGGAGCAGTTAAGGCAAATTTGACTTTTCTCCCACTGAACCAATCAACTATCACACACAAATACTACACCTGACGCTATTAAAAAATTAACAATACTGAGGAAACTAATAATATGTATTAAATAAATGTGCAAAAAAACGTAAAAAATTAAAAAGTAAGTAATGAGTCTCATAAAAAAAATATACAGCCAGACATATGAGTTTTAGCAAGAAGCTTAGTAAATTAAACATGTTTAACGGAAACGTTTAAACTAATGAATATCTAGTACTAGTCTAAAAATAAAAAAATCTCTACGTAAACTATATAGCTGACGTAAACGAACAAGTAGTGCATCGAATTAGCAAAATACGATAGCAAAAATTACATCTCTTTTGATAAGTTCAATTAATATTTCTTAGTATGATAGAAACATTTTGTCGTAAAATAAAGCTGAACTGTAAACGATTTCCCGTTAAAGTTTCATTTACTCCGGGATATTTTCAGACCATATTGTCATTGAACAAGTATGTTGACTGTTTTGGAGGAGTATCAAGTTTTAACTGTTTAAGTTTAATTAGCAACGTTTTAAATTAATTTTAGAATAATTTTATAAGTGTATAACATTACAAGACGATATGTATTTCATTTTCTACTTATTTAAGTAGTTAGTTTAATGAGTTAGTATAGCTTGTTGAGTGTGAGAAAACGCCAAAACACTCAACGTATAAATAAATAATAAAACAAGCGTCGATTTAAAAGCTGAAATCATACGTTCTGCTATATGTACCTTGCTTTCGAACGTAACTAAACAGTTACAACTTGATACTCCTCCTCTAGTTTCTGCAGTTTTTACACAGAAAGCTATTTAATTTTTGATCATACTAAAATAAAACATTAAAGAGACACAATACATGTTAGTAATGCAGTGGAATGACATATCTCGCTCAAGGACGTGTATAGGGCCATGGAATCTAGCCCCTCACAAAATAATATCATGATATTACTCGTCTTGAAGGTAGTTGATCATGGGTAGTTTAAAGGTGCCACAGTGTTGTAGTGGTCCGACCGCTCGCCTCCCTACAGGGCGACGTACAGGACAATGCCGCTGGTCGGCGGGTTTTCTCAGGGATCTCCTGCTTCCCTCACCCGCATCATCACGGCGCCTCTTTTTCGAGGGACGTAATTATGTCATCCCCGGAGATGCTCAGAGTGCTTACAAGTACCGAGTAATAAATATGCACTCGGGGTATGATACCCTGGCCTCCGTCTACCCTCCTCATATGATACATTGTTTATTTACCTATAATTAATTTACAATTCATTATTGTATATTGTTTCTCTTTAGTTGTGAATTTATTATTTATTGTTTTGTCGCACTGCTACACTAGATCCTTGTACTTATTTGGCACTGCTACACTAGATCCTAGTACTTATTTGTATCAGTATTGACTTAAGTTATCATGTTATCTTTGGTTTTCTTCTGATTTTCCCTAGCACAGGTTGTTTATATTTATAGCCTTGTCTACTGTAAATGCAATATTTTGCTCAAAAGTTTGGGCATCATGATTTTTTTTTTAACCCCAGACGCAAAAAGAGGGGTGTTACAAGTTTGACGTGTCTGTCTGTGGCATCGTAGCTCCTGGATTTAGTTAATTATTTGTTTGAAAGCTGACTTGAGCAAGAGTGTTCTTAGCTATGATTCAAGGAAAATCTGTTCCGCCGTTTGAAGATCACCATATATTTCCTAGTTTTTTTTTTTTTTTTGTTGAGAATGTGAGCAATTCTACTGATCTGATCGACTTAAAATTTAGTATCATGTGAGTCGGGGGCTTTTTTTAAATTTAAGACTTATGTCTTATTTTAAAACGCTATTGGACTTAACAGTTCTTGTGTTTCAGCCTTGTTAGTAACGCAACATCTTTATTCGTCTTTTGTTTGTAAATCGGCAGATACTACCATATATTTTTCAGTTTCTCGCCGTACATTGCTAGTCATTTTCATTTACATTTTTAATGTTAAAATGTTACAAAATCATTTTAAATTGTGCATAGAAATTTAATGGTTTAGTGTAGGACACTGCGACAATGCTTTAATTGCGACGTTCACAAAAAAGTCGTATTATTATCGTTGCAGCTAATCATTACGGACACTTGACTTTCGATCAATATGGACCCGTGATTTTTGCAAAAAGATTGTAATACCACTTTGTTTCAATGCCTTACATCAGCCCTGCGTCGTGGTCCATTATTGGATGTCTTTAACTCCAGTGTCTTGTTGTTCTCTGCGTACAAATTACAGACGTGTGTTGTCTCAGACACCTTGCTATCATTGGCTCCGTCAAATGTATGAACAGGTACAGCTAAGTAATTGTGTATGTATAAGCTGCTGCATTTGAAATGTCTGGTCGGATACATATGGTGGTAGAATATGAGGATGGCATAAAGACATAGGAAGTGTGTGTGTGACATTGTAAAGGTCGCGTACTGGAATGTAACAGCTGCGTCTTACTCAATAGTCATTATTTCTCGTGACACTACGACATTTAGCACGTCTGTCGCAGTTAGCGTTACTGGACTAGTTTATTGCTTGAACATGTTGTTGACTGTAGACTATGTCCATGCAGTGTCGCAGTTATACTGCCATACACCAGCCAACTGCTTCGTTACGTAACACACACTGTGCTCTAAGTATCGCTGCACTCTACTACAGAGAAACCAAGCGAACAGACTTAGTTCTGCAGTGGTTTGGAAAATATTTTTAATGCAAATTAATACGTATAAATAAATTCATTCGTCCAGTTTTAAAGCTTATATAGCATCGTTTGTATCTGCATTTTTTGTTGCAATACACCAAACGGATTTTTATATTTTCCCCCCTGAAATATTATATATTTTGTGGTTGAAATAAGCCAAAATGAAGCAAAATAATTTTTTACTAGCAAACGGTACATTATTTTTAAAAACGCTCTGGCAAAAATTGTAAATCGTATGACTGTAAACAGTCTCAAATTTTTTTCAACGCATTTGGTAAAAAAAATATTAGAGTATTTGCAATAGTTAAAAAAAAAAAAAAAAAAAAAGACCATGGCCTGAAATGCGGCGCGTAGTTGGCATCGTAGTCGCTAAGGCTCCAGGCAACAGTGCGTGAGGTCATGGGTTCGAATACTGACTCGTCCATGGCTGTTGTGTTGTTTCTTAACCTCACTTTACCTCTAACCTTCACCTTATAAATGCGGTAACGAAGTCTGCGCTGAGACACATTTTAGCTTGTGAGATCCTAGCAGTAACCCGAGTATATGCGAGTTCAACTGTCCACATGAATCCACTGTCCTGCGTATATTCAGACCATTCACTGCTACACACTGGAGCAACAAGACAATGGATGAATAGGATTCGTGTCTACGTCCACAGCAAAACGTCTCATAAATATGAATGACGATGTTTGTTACTAAACATATAGTCAGCAACATCAAGAACAAAATACACCCCACATTAATTCCGAGGTAAAATTTGTTTCATGGCAATATATAAAATAATTAATTATGTAACCAAAATGCTCAGATTTTGGACCAGAATAATTTAAAAACGTACAATTTCGTTATCATATTTTTTATAATCTGAACTTTGTTTTTTTAAAGACGCCTAAACGTATTATGTATGTTAACTAAACATGTATGTATGATACCTATAGCGTTGCGATAATACGTTGCTCGGTTACCAAGTCTAAATTGTTGGTAGCAGCAGATATTTTCAGCTTCAGTGACACAGCGTCAGTTCTGTATAAACAACGTGTTTTCTTGCTGCGATGGAAGGCGATATAAAATAGTGCGCGCGGCAGGCCACATGTGCAGTGTTGGCACGCGGAGTGATTCAAGGTCGTGGGATATATTTCAGTACGGGGAGAGAATTGTTTGTCCATCTTCCTGGCAAGTGTGCACATGTGCGCTATTTGGAGGAGCGAGTAAACAAACCAAGCTGTGTCTAAACACTACCCAGTATTTACACGTCTCATTAGCTACAACCCGTCTGTTCCAATCGCAATACTGCGACATATAGGTAGCCCGTCACAAACTGAGCCCTTTACAACGTAATTCTGTCTGCAATAATTATTTAAATGTAATATTTGCTTTCAATTCAGACGCAAACAGTATGAGTTAAGTGCAATCTAAACAATTTAACTCTACTTAAGTTGTTTTGGTTACATTAAAAATGGCAGTAAACTACAAATTATCGGAAAGAAAAAAACGGAATTAAGTTTTCTTCAAAAAAGCTCACTCTATCCCAAACCACCTATTTGCTATGTTGATAGTTCTGAGCGTGAATATTTAGCAGTGGCGGCTCGAGGGTTGTTGGCAGGTAGGACACAAGTTGCGGAGAACTGTACACTGGTGGGAACACATCGCCGTGTACTAATGACCATACAACAGCTACTGGCTACTTGTTATGTTGTGACCAGTCAGTAATAAGCGGCACCTACATACCAGCGTGTCAGTAGTTGTGAGCTGAAAGGTATCCCTTGGAAAAGTAAACTTTCAGACTTTTAGTGGCAGCAGTGGTGTAGCTGAATAAAAACTATTTCTTAAAATGTTTTCATTTTAATGGAAATATGGACTGGAAAGTTATCCCCTCGGTAAGGATACCTTTTATGATTTCCTGTACAAAGTCACAGCAGAAAATAAACTGAAAAGGCAACTTTACAATTTCTAAAAATGGACCTTATTTTGTGCTGTAAAATCCTGAAAGTTGGTAACCTTACCAGTTTGCAACAGTTACGCTACCTTAGAATTGTACAATTTTATTGAAGTTAAGGCCTGCATACGAAACAATCCCTACCATTAAGCCGTAATATACATCGCCAGTTAGAAAACTATTTGAGCTGCAAAGAGTTTCGTAATTTTTGTCTGTCTCTAACTATGGCCTTTGAATATATAAGCTATGGCTTGAAGTTGTTTCTGTGGACGCAGCTCGCGCAGAGCAAGAGCTACTCAGGGGTTGAGCCAGGGGAGAGAGAGGGAGAGAGAAAGAGAGGGGTTGCGGATGTCTTCTAACAGAATTCATAAACAACGCTTCTTGGTCGTCGTCCAGAGAAGACACTTCTGAGAGTGGGCTACACAGCCCGCCAGCTATAGCCGTCACAGACACACTCGCAGCGGAAATCTGGTGTGCGAGGATGACTGCGCTGCTAATGCAGGTTTTTGAACACTTATCTATCATCCTGCCTACAGCTCACAATATCAGGGATTACCCGTTGACGAGTACGACATGAAGATTGATCAGTAACGTCTTTTATGGCACTATTCCAACAGAAGAACATCGATAATCTGCAACTACCAAAAACACGGAACTGTCGCAAAATAAATATTAGGCCAAGCTAGAATACAAACGAATGTACTGTAAATTACTTCTACGAGTGGAATTGGATCATAATTCATTTAGAGCCTCGGTTTTGTGGCTAAAAGAGTTTTTGCATTATTTGGGTTTCAATTCCTTATGTGTGCACCTGTAGTTCGGCTTCGTTGTCAGTGATTGGATCACCTGTTTTGGAATTCTACTAGAAAATAACAGACGTATGTGTCACAACTGCTTTATCCTGACTGCAATTCCTGAAACTAGTTTAATGTAAGACTAATGAGGATATTTCCAGGCTGGAACGTAATTCCTCATACAGTACGTAGGGGGAGGGATTTTGTTATAGCACTGATATAGGCAAATAAACGATACCTCGTTACACTTTATTCTTTGTCAGAACTACAAGCACTAATAGAACCACGATTTTGTCACGAAAAGATTTTTGCAACACCTTGTTTCAATGCCTTATGTACACATAGGCAGTTTTGCTTCTTGGTTATTGGCAACGTGTCTTTGTTCAGACACGCCTGTCATTTAATTTCATCAATCAGAACAAGGTGACAACATACGTGTGTTATTTACCAGCAGAACATCAAGACAAGTGAGAAAACAGCCAATCACTGGCCATGTAGCAGATCTACAGACGTGCTCATAAAACATTGCAACCAAATGGTGCTGAAATATTCCGTCACAAAATCGTGACTGTAATGATATTGTATTGTATTTCTACATAATTGCAAAAATTCTAGATTTCTCGCTAGTTGGTATAGAAATAGACGTGCAGGTGAGTGAACTTCAAAATACCGTGCTTACACTTTGCGAGAAGAAAGCTAATAGGCAACACTGAAGTGCTGACTGCAGGGTAACTAGCTGGGATGTTTTCCAAAACGTCACCCGAAATATGAGGTAAAGTAATGTATAGTAAGATTAGAGTAAAGCAAAAGTAAATGCTGTTTTGGAATGACGATAGATTAAAAGGTATCTCTATTTAGAAACACAATTTTCTATATGTATTGGAAAATTAATTTTACAAAAAAAAATACTGAATGATCTTTTATGTTGTATTAATTTATATATACGATATAATTATGTAACACGTTTATATGCTTATATATATACATAACATACATATTGCATATTTGACAGTATATATTCACATAACTAATTAATTTTACTTCGCACAAACGGATTTTATTACCGTTCATATACGATTACACATGTGAAATTTGGAAATACCACATTTTGTCTTTTGGTTCAGTGTTTCAAATTAAATCACCACCATGTTTTTATATATAAAGTGAAAGTTATAAAGAAAATGTGTTCTTGGAGAATTTGGCACAAGGAACAATTCTGCCGTTAGTTTCGCTGATATCGTTAATGGCGCTGTCTACCGCAATTTTCATCGCCATTTTTATTTTTTATTTGTACCAGATTTTTTTTCTTATTTTAGATATAAAATGTGACTTAATTTGGCTCTTATGAAATTTTTTATCTCTCATAGTTTTCGCGTAATGGCTTGTTAAAGTCATATTTTGCATGTTTCCGTTTTAACGACTACACTAAAACCAACTGATATAGCTTACCAAACTCAAAAAAAATCAGAGTAGATCAAGACTTTGCAGGCTACAATGACATGCTCATAAAATTAAAGAATAAAAATTATTTATAAAGAAATTAATGAATTTTTAAAATTTTTATTTTCTGTTTCGGCATTTTTTAAAATTCAAATAATGTTTATTCTTTAATTTTATAAGCATGTCATTGTAGCCTGCAATGTCTTTAACCACTGTGATTTTTTTGAGTTTGGTATATCAGTTGGTTTTAGTGTAGTCCTTAAAACGGACACATGCCAAATATGACTTTAACAAGTCATTACGCGAAAACTTTGAGAGATAATAAAAAGTTCATAAGAGCCAAATTAAGTCACATTTTGTGTCTAAAATAAGAAAAAAAAATATCTGGTGCAAATAAAAAATAAAAAAATGGTGATGAAAATTGCGGTAGACAGCGCCATTAACGGACCTAATTAAAAACGAAACCGTAGTAAAATTACATTTAACTAAGATTAGGATGATAGAAGTAATTTAATTTAATTATAAAGTGAAAACAAACCAATTTCGCCTTTTAAATTAACAAGTTAAATTAACTGAGAGTCCATGAAAGCTCTGTGATTGGTCAGTTTACGCCTCTTACCTAAACCAGTGCTCAAGTGGCAGAAATTATCCCTGTATAGAACTATTAACATTGATCTTTCTAACCTGTAGTAGGAACAACCTTATTGATAGATATATTACTCCTACCAGAGCCAATGAAATGTACCTCAGAGTAAGGTTGACTGGGCGGAGGAAGGTTTTATAAGGCGTGCTGGACGGTAGTTCTTGTACAGAAGAGCTGGACAAGAGGAAGGGGGAGGTCACAACGGTGGTAAACAGTGTCCAGTTACCTACCAGTCAGCCCAACTGCCCCGGCCAAGTCTTCATTCCTCCTGCAAGTCAGCACTGGCGACGTCGAAACACTACCACGCCACTTGCAACCCGAACTGCGCCTCCACACAACTATTATTATTCCTTGTTATTGGTATTATTATTACTACTATTGCCGTCAACGTCCCAGCAGTGCGCCCTAGCAACAGCCACGACAGTTGCGTCTTACAATTTCTGCAGAGCAAACATGGGCCGACTGCCGACATGAACTACACTTCTTGAATTACTGTAGAAATATGCACCTTCAACAGCTATAACGACAAAATAATAACACTGAGTTGTATATAAAAACGGAATAAAATATGACTTGATCTAGTTTGAAAATCCTAAGACTTTTTCTTGTAATTCACTCAATAATCGTGTATGATTTGTGGTCAGGGGCGTCATTTCAGGTTTTTCTAGGGGGGGGGGGCAAGATTTTGTTTTCTGGCGACAGTGACCTTGTTGCACCTTTTTTATTAATTAAGCATGTATAAATTAGATACTTTAATAATAAAACTTCAGTTTTATGTCCTTAAGTTAGCATTATTTACATTAAAAAATACAAGAAATATATTTACACATAAAATTCTAAATCCAGGGGGGGCATTTGCCCCCCCCCCTGTAGCCCCAAATAACGCCCCTGTTTGTGGTACGGTATTATATTGTCTGTATCAACCAGTATTATCATTATGTAATGAGTAGAGTCGCTGGAAAATCGCGGGAATAGTTGACTGTTTGCTAGGCTCCAACGTGCTGAATATAACACTGAATGTTTTGTATCTATATTATATTGGCTATCGTTTATTTGTAGCATTGTTTCTCTCTTCAACAAACCCAGTTAGAACTGCACTGCTTGAACACACAGCGGGTGTGATTCGCCACAAAACTGTTCACACGTGTCACGGTTAATATACTATAGTTTATTGGAGACTATGCTAAACATTTTCGCGATTTTCCAGTGTCTCTAGTAATGAGTTTATTATAATCATAAAAATATATAATATAGTGATCTAGTATAGTTAGGGGACCTCTGATATTTGCACAAGATTTCTGCATAAACCTGTTTCAGTGATATGATCTTTGAAAGAACTGTGCAATGAGAATTCATTACTTTATTTAGTTGTTTGGACATACATCACTGCGACATATCGCAATCGAGTATATCTAAGACACTAAATCTAGTCTTGTTTCAATGACTTATGTGCACAGTTGCTGTATTGCTTCGTTGTTATTGGTAGAGTGTCTTTATGGAAAGAAATGTCTCGTTTAACAGTACCATCCATAATAAAGTTACAGCGATGCCATACGTCACACGTCTGTGGTTTGCAGTAGAACGTTAGGACTTGTGACACTTAAAAACTTCCAATCACTGACCATGAAGAACTGCAGATGTGCTCGTAGGGCACTGAAACAAACTGCTGCAGAATTATTTTGACCAAAATTAAAGGTACATAAGTATTGTTAAATACTTTTATTTTAAATTAGCTTACGTGACGTACTATTGCGCTACACAAATATCTTCTACTGTTCTGACCGTCATATTACGGGCGCGGGTTCAAATCCCGAGCAGTCCAAACATGATTCTGCGTTATTCGACGTAACATAAAATAAAGTAACGTCGCTGAGCGCGGAAGGAGACTTTCTTCGTGCAGTGTTGCCACATTGTGCTCGTTTCATTTTTGTCTTCAATTTAGCCCAGGAATAGCGTGGTTACACGGCTGTTTCTGCACATCCTGAGCGACAAATGGCAGGAAGTTTCATATTGTTTACAAATAAAATAGTAACCAGGACGCTGAAAGGGCTTACTTCATTATGAATAGCCAGTATGTAGAATTGCAAGGCTTAACGTCTCGTAGGAACCTACGTCATTAGAAACGGAACTAGTAGTTACGATAAATAGTTGAAGATTACAGGGTGTTTTATCGTCGTTGTGACACTTAAACCAGCAAGTGATAAGTGCCAACCTCATGGCGGTAAACTAACGTGTATTTATTTTGGTTCCAGGAATTTTTTATGGTACTTTGTTCTGTGATGACACTACTGTTTTATTTGTGGGTAGTTTGTACTAAAGGTCAAAGCCGGCTTCTACGTTTGGTGATATACGAATTTGGGAGTTACTTAGGTAAAATTTACTAAAAAAATTTTTTTTTAAATAGCCATTTTTAAGGACCCAAAAATCGAAGTGTGCGTTCTTTTAGTAATAAATAGAGGCACGATTATTTCGCGTATTCTTCTGGTAGCAGCTTAGACTTCTCAGTCCTATACACGAACTGGACATTGTCGAATATTCATTGGCTTCTAGCCGTACACGCAGGTACCACGTGAGTTCACAACGATTTATTTCCTTATTTATTACTGGTTTGCAGTCGTCAAATGTGTATTAGAACAACTGTTGTCCGACCACAGTATTGACAGTGAAGGATACATCATTGACGTTCAAACTGACCTAGAAGCAATACGCGAAATAATCGTGCCTCTAGTAATAATGTATTTGGGAATATGTTCAACATCTTCGTTTGAGAAAAAAACAGGCATTACTCGCTACGAAACCGTTAAAAAAGTACACAGTATTCTTAAGAGGATTATGTACAAAGGACACTGAAGGTGATGTAGTGAGCGACGATTATTCTTTTCTTCGAATAACAGCTAAACATATTTGCAAAACGTTTCTGTACGAAAATGACACACATTTGAAATTAAGTATCTCTGATTTTAAAAATACTGAACACTTACTAGAAACATGATTTCGGGGGCTATGAAAGTGGCTAAAATAATAATAATAATATTAATATTAATAATAATAATATTTTTTATACCGCTGTAAGTAGAAAAATACCGTCTGGATTCTTAAGCACTACACTAGAACTATGTGGTTTGACTGTACTTCAAAACTTCAGCAAATAAAACTCTAGGGCCATCGCCTAAAGTAAGTGTCTTAGTACAGAGCGTAGAACGCAAGTTTGCACGCAAGTTTGGCGCAGTGAATATAAGCGAAGCTGCTACTGTCGAGCATGGCATGTTGATCCTCGCTTGTCTCCGCGTATCAAACGCGGAAAATTACATCCCGTGCAAAGGCCTCTTAACAGGGGACGAATCGGCCATGGCCTGTTCGGAGAAGCTGTTCAAACGTTCGCTCGGAATAATTTAGAAAACTGAAATCAGGATTGCTGTGCCTGATAGAGAAATCGGTTCGTTCCGAAGAGTCTCTGTTGAGTATATTCGCTCAGGAGGTCTGCTTAGGTAAAGTGTTAGAGGCGGTTACTGCGAACACATGTTTGCACTCATTAGCTTCTAATAATTCATTTTTCAATAACTTGGGAGATGTCTGTGAAGCTTACGTATATCATTTGACTAGGGTATTCTGAACACATACTACGATTGATTTTATTTTTAAACGATTCTTGCAATGCTAGTAAGTTACAAACTAAGGAAGTATTTTTGATACACGTCATTGCAGCGAATAGTGTGTCACAGAATAACGAAGAATACACACTGACTGACAAGTAAACAACCAATAGTTCTTTGGGTTGCTTACATGTCTGTGCGTATTTTCAGGTTTTCTGTGACACGCCATTTGCTACAATGACGTATGTACAAAATACGTCTTTAGTTTGTAGTGTTCTGCGACAACAAACAGCTATGACTTGCAGGTAATTATTTAATAAGCCGAGGACAAGGTTATCGTATCTCGAATGCAGACTTACTCCTGGTTGTCCGTAGGTATCTGCTTGCCGTGAACGATGACATGGAATGAGGACTTACAATATGGAAGCGCCTGAATGAGAAGTGTGGAAGAAACGAAAAATCCCCGAGAAAACCAGCCGATCAGCGACATCCCACATGTATCCGTGGTTCATAGACGTGCAGCCTGGACTTCTGTAATATATGAATACTTGGGCATGTTAGCAGCTGCCCTGCCGACACAGCGGAGCATTCTGATTGGACGTACAAGTGTTAGTGCAGTTTTACTGGCGCAAAGTTCTCCGGGAGGAGCCAAAATAAATAACGAGCCAATTGTGAACGTGAATAAGATCTACAAGTGTTGGAAGTCTAGCTTGTTCTCTGACGTATCTGTGAATTATAGGCTCTCGTTCTTGTATTTCCTGTTCTCTGTAATTACACTACATTTGAACACAACAATATGCTAAGTGTAATTTTTTCATACATTGATACGGACTTGAAAAATTCGTATTTTTCTTTTAAGCGCAAGGTAGAATTAAAATAATTGTAAGTTGGTGCTACTTCCACAATTGGGCCTTGACACCAACCTGGAGGTCGCTCAGCCAATAATAAAGCAGCTAAATGCAGGACCAATCACTTATTAGCACTGTCAGTGAGCAGCCAATGAGGTACTGCTGTCAGCTTCAGTATGGCTCACAGATATTCTTGGAGGTCAGTGATCTCACGAACTATTTCTATCTCTATCATTCGTAAATATATTTATAAGTTCTACAACTGGGTTGTTTGGCTTGCGTGGTATTTTAGGCGAGAGTTGAAGAAGTTTGCGAGTTCTCGCGGAAATATAGGCCTATTGCAGACAAGAAGAGCACAGCTGGGACGCAGATGGCGTGGTAGTTCCTGCACTGTTTTTTAGCAAGAGACGGTTCAAGTATTTTACAGTTGTGAGTCATTCCTTGCAGCAATTAACCCGCGTAACACAGCGACAGTAAATTCATGAGCTTGGCAGTATGCGACGAGCTACATGGGACCACATGTTGGTTGGGTCGAGCCATCAACGAACTAGAGCAGGGTAGGGTAAACGACGTAAGTATACATCGTTCAACACATCACTATATAGTCATCCAGCAGTGAAGAAGTGTAGAATGCAGTAACTATACCAGTAATTGCTATCAGATTTCGATGGTGCAGATGCAAAACCTCGTATGTAAATTTTTGGCAGTTTTTACATATTTGCACACTGTTCCTCGGCAATAACAAGAATGTCCAATAAATTAGCTTTTTTACAAAGCACATTTTATTGTATTGATGCAAACTAAAGGGCTGTAAAATTCCTTCCACGCCAGTAAGATTTCATCTCCAGTTTATCCGCCCATCTGAGCTCTTTCCAATTGTGACGTACGAGGTTTTGCATCTTCACCATCGATATAAGATTTAACAAATCTGAGGAAAAGTATCTATCAACAGAGAGAAGGAAAGTTTTCTGTTTGTTATTGGGAGGACTCAAAGCCAACAAAAACAAGAAGCAAACAAGTTAATTAGTCAAGAACAATTTCCGAGAAATGATTTTTTCACCGGCTTGTATGAAACATACGTGCACAAAATGCAGTTTTGCTTCGTTATGAGTTATTTTATGTTTTTAAACTATCAGCATCTTGTTTTTCTACCTGCAAATCACAGACGTGTGTTCTCTCAGTAACTTTGCTGTCATTGGCTCAGTCAGATGATAAACCTCTCTGAACAAAGACACGCTGACAATAACCATGTATCAGAGGTGCAGATGTGCATGTGAGGCGTTGAAACAAGCTGTTGCAAACATATTTGTGCAAAAAAATTGGCAAATATATGTGTCCTGTTAACTTATGTGGTGTCTGTAATTTAGTCACCGCATCCAGATAATTATAGGACATTTATGTCACCGGACATGTTTCACTGACCCACTAAGTCCAGAATACGGTTACGTTTTGTTTTAAGATACATGTAGCTTACAGCTTACAGCAGTGTCTAAAACACTTCATACACACTTAGAAAATAATAACTGATTGTTTTGTATGAAAAGCAGGACTTTTCACAGAACGGCTCGTTAAAGATGTACATATCATAAGTTCCATGATTGGTTCGTAGCATCACACACGACGATATAGCAGGATGTATGGTAATTGTGTGGATTTAAGTTGGATTAAAAAAGTATTTTTTTTAAATTCTTTACATTGCAATTGACGTAGCTAGCGCACTCGCCTCCCACCAAGATGATCCTATCTCTTTAACAAATGTCAGTCATATGATCAATGTGCGGCGTGACCCAACCATATCATAATTTTATAAAATCATTATTAAATATAAGTATCAGCATTACCAAATATAATTATAATAATTATTAAACATAATGGGTAAAATTTTTACACAAAACTGTCTTGTGCTTGATTTATTGTTTTGTAAGAAACTATTGTGTAAAATGTAATTCATCCAGTAAGACTTATGCAATATTTGTGTATATGGTATAATCAATCAATCAATCTTTATTGTCATTCGGCAATGCATTGCAATAGACAGCGTCAAAATGATAAAAATAACATAAAACATTATCACAAACAATCAAATCACAACATTCATTTCAAAGTATTCATCAACATGATAAAAAGGATTTTGTAACAACCTTATATATCCTTTTTTTAAAAGACTTAAAATTTAAACTTCTGATTTCAATACTCAAAGTATTAAAAAGTCTTATACCAATAACCATATAACTATTAGTGATAACACTTAATCTTGTAAAAGGAACATCCAACTTCGAATTATTTCGAGTATGGAAAGAATGAACATCGTGTCTAAAGCAATATTTGTTGATATTTTTTTTACATATAACAAACAATGATACATATACAAATTTACTACAGTTAA
>PNEQ01085047.1:0-48960 GCA_003012365.1 Medauroidea extradentata
AACGAACGAACCTTCCCTGAACCACCTGAGATATATTTCCTACAAGAAATCAGCCTTCAGGTTCAGTTCTAACATTGCTGCGTTAAACCAACGCAATTTGCAGTAATTCATGCTTTTTGACCATTTTTGTCTTTTATCGTCCTTTTTGGAGTCACTTTCACAGCTGAACCATTGATTGGAGAAAAAAACCTTAAAGACAAAAATTATTGGAAATTTAATTGTCTTTATTTTTGTACAGAATACATTTTTACGTAAAATGCACGGGTATTGAGTTATTTTTAAAATATGTAAAAAAGGTTTGGTTTTTACATGATTTTTTGCAAAAAAACATATTTCCCGGAAAAAAATTTGTTGGCAAACCTCTAATTCGTGTTCAGCGACCCAAAAAACATAAGGGTCCCAAATTTCAAAACTCCACCAAAACTTTCCTCTGAATTTCCCCTAATGCCTGGACTAATAGCTCAAGTAAGGGTATTGCGTGAAGGACAGCCATATTAAATAAATAAAAAAGAGAGCCTTCGTAGGATTTTTATAAAATTACGAAACGAAAATGTACAATCGTTTCACTTCGGCTGATTTAAAATGAGTCTTCATATCTCCATTCATGTGAACTTTGTTAACGAATATCTAAAATTATTTTCAAAACAAGGAGAATGTTGTAAACACTCGATTAGGAAGTTTCTAGAATGTGACCTTTGTACGATTATTTATATGAGTCTGTCTATAAAAAACAACTTCCTTGTACATATTCCAGTTTATCAAATTTCCAGGAATATCATAGGTGAAACTGCAGGTGAAGTGTCAGGTAATATATTAAAATAGTTATAAAAAATACTTGCTAAACCTTAAAACACTTGTAACCGACATTTCTTGGAACCTAAAAGGATTTAAAAAGTTTTGTAGGGAATATGCTCATTATTCTCTATATATAAAAAAGAAAGCTGACTGATTGACTGACTGACATATCAAACTGCAGCCCAAACCACTGGACCTAGAATCGTGAAATTTTTTGTGGGGGTTCCCTTCAGGTTGTAGGCGAGCACTAAGAAGGGATTTTTTGAAATTTGACCTCTAAGGGGGTGAAAAGGGGTTAAATGTGTTTCCGAATAAACGTCGACAGAGCTCGAACCCGACGGCCAATCATCGTGATTTTTACTTTAATAGGACACTCGTAAAAATGCATATTAGCCAATTTAAGAATTTTTTGAAGTTCAACTTTTAAGGGGCTGAAAATACCTTAAATGTTTTTCCAATCAACTATCGAATCTATCGAACCATTCGGGATAGAGAGTTGATATTCACTTCAAAATATTGCTTACGTAAATACCCAAAACGTAGTTTTAGGTTTTTTTTTAAATTCGACCCTTAGGCAGTAAAAATGGGCAAAATGTGTTTTTAATGAATCGTCTATATCTTTGAAACACAATTGGCTATCGTCGTGATTTTAACTTTAATTCGTTATTTTTACAAATGTCTATGACAGGACTCAAAAGAAGTTTCGAAATTCTTTATTTAAAGGGGTGAAAATACGTGAAATGTGTTTTCGATTATCCTTCCATATCTATCGAATCAATCGAGATATCGAAGTGCTCTTTGCTTTAAATTGGTGCTTTTGTAAATATCCCAAGTACCATTTAAAATATATTTTCTGAATTTGGCCCTAAACTGGTTAAAAAAGGGGTAATATGAGTTTTCGACTTACATTCGATATATATCGATCCCATAGTTTTTTATATAGCGACGTGATTTTTGTTTAGGATTGATGCTTACTCAAATACCTAAAAAGTAATTTCTGGAATTTTCGAAATTTGCCACCTAAGGATGTGAAAAGCGGTGGAAAGTGGTGAAAAGCGTTTTCAATTAATCGTCTACATATCTTGAACTCAGCGGGCTACTGTTGTGTTTTTTACGTCCACGAGATAGAAATAAAGCATTCTAAAACGTGATTAATGGGTTTTTCGAAATTTACTCTCTTAAGTGGTGAAAAGACCTTGAACGTGTTTTTAGATAAATCCTCGATATCTATCGAACCCGTCGAGATATACAATTAATTTTTGCTTCAGGATGATGACTACAGAAATTAATGCAAAACGGTTTTCAAATTTTTCGAAATTCAATTTCTCAATACTGTGCAGGGTTGATATGTCTTTCTTTTTTTAATGATCGATTTTGATTCGACTGAACAGGCTAGCGATGTGATTTACACTTCAGTTGGATACTGACACAAATGTCTAAGATGTAAATTTAAAATATTTCGAAATTCGACACCCAAAATTTGTTTTCCATCAACCCACGATATCTATCTAACCAGTAGCGATATTGAGGTGTTGTTCGCGTCAGAGTGATTCTTACGTAAATATTTAAAAAAAATATGTACGTATTTTTTTGCTTTATTAGAAACGTGATTATTAAGAATAAAACTTAGTTGGTCAATAATCAAGGCAGACGATCCGAAAAGCAGGAACGAGCAGCGAGAAACAACCTATACAAGAGTATCACTACAGTAACCCATCGAGACGTGGTGTTGTACAACCTCTATGAGCCCAGGACACAGATATTTTATTTTTTTAAATAAATTTTATTTTTATGAATTATTTCGACGTTACGTGACGCAGATGTTTGTTACTCAGGTCTAAATTCCGGGAGGTTCTGGGCTCGAATTCCGTTAAAAGCTGCGTGCGAACGTTCAATTATGACACACAAAAACTACAAGGCAGATCGAATTAGTGCAATTTACATGTGGTCTTTAAAAGGGGTAAAATTGCAGTTCGCTTTCCACTTAGGTTCCTCTACAATATCAGCTGACATATCGTCGGTATACTGCCAAAAGTGATTAAGTCATAAATGCTATTTCGTTTAAAAACAGTATTAAATTGTAGATATTAACAAAAATTTGGTATGTTACTATACTGTGACACAACAGTACGAAACGACGAATAGAATTTAAACTTGGGCAATTGTTCGTGAACAACATATACATATTCCTAGCATTTTTATAATTTTATCTCATTTCGACTTGGTAACTTTTGGCAGTAAACCGGCGATATATCATCTCACTAATCTCAGGTTTGGGGCACCAAATACGTTTCCGCGAAACCTTTACCCTCTGAAACTTTGTAACGTCAAGAAAGCTAAAGTGAATATTTTGAAAATATATAATTGAGGGCACCGTCACCAATGGTTGTGCACAGGGTAAACAGATGTTTCTCATTCGATTAACCTCTTACCTTAGGTGTCTGTAGTTACCCCACAACCTCAAATTGGCAGGGATATAAATAAGGCCCAGGCGAAGTTGTTGTTAGTGGCAGGGACAAACTTAAGACTGCTTTTCGCGTGGACAGATATAGCTACTTATCCTGCTGAAGAATTAGTTCAACAAGCCGCTTGGACATTCTAACACTTGATGACTAAAGTACTAATCTTGTGTACAAAGAGGTTTTTAAATTAAAGTAAATATTATCAGTTACGAATAATACTCGCGAGCAAAGCCGCGGGGGACTGCTAGTATTATATACTTTGGCGGTATAATTTAGCTGCTGTACACACAGCCGAAAGCTAACTACAGAAATGAAAGTTATTTAAAAAGAAACCTCAATGGTTAGAGAAGAAAAAATTGCATGAAACTAAAGTATGCAGTTAAGGGGGGCTTGACGGTAAAATTTTATTTGAAACATTTTATAGATGTACGAGATATGGTTTGTTTTGTAGACATACATTGTGACTATATTACACTGTAATGAAAAATGTTTGGCTTTAATAGTGTAGGAGTGTTTATGTGTGGAAAGGTAGAGACCTAGAGTTGATAGTACAGGTATTATTAAAAATGTATAGTACTGAGACGAAGAATAGTAAAACTGTGTGTATAAGCAGGGTTTAATTTATAACACCGTTTTTCCTGACTTATCATCAAATAGATTGCAGTAGAACATTGGACTGAAACCCCATACATAGTCTCAACCCTCTTATCCATCAAAAATCAAACTACTTCCATCAAATAAAAGAGTGAATGCGATAGTTTTAATTTCAAGGAAAGTTGGATTGAAAGAAGAATCGGGTTGTAAAGAATTATTAAATTTGCTATAAGCCACTCTTAACAGATAAATTAAAATATATAGGATATAATAAAATCTTATTAATAAGCCAGAAACATGTTCTTTGATTCAATATTTAAAATGCAATTAACTTAATTAAAATGTTCAGTCAGCTTCTATACAATTTATTAGATTTACAAAATAAAATTAATAGGGTATTTGTACTTTTAAATTCTCTGGGATCAAATTATTTCAATAAAATTTCAGGATTTTAGAAACCAATGGTAGAACATTTAAACGAAACTGTTAATCTCAGGGCCATTCCGTGAGTGAATTAGTTTTTGTCGATTCGACTAGTGTCCTGATAGTTTAAAAATGACCTTTTTACAAGATGGCTAAATTTGGTGATACACAGTATAGCTCAAAATAATGTTCCCATTAGACTTAGCTGCAGGACTTTGTGCTTCTCTTACCTTTGATGATCTCGCTGCGATGCTGAGGAGTTTCTTGAGGAACCAGAACGCTGTCTGCCGTCTTCCCTAATAAGGTATCGGCCCTTGTGCAACGCAATACAGTTCAAAATGCATAAACTGCGTCACTCGCAGAAGGCTAGTTACTTAAACTCTCGCGGATGTCCGGTCCCAAGTCCCTCTTCTCAGTCTTGAAGTTTGCACCGGAGCTTCGCCTCCTGGCGACCTGGGCAAAAGCTCGCAACTCGGTAAACTTATAAATATCAGGCCCTACAGCCGGACTCGTCAACTACGAGCCCGCTCGCCTAGCGAAAACGATGCAAGATCCCCATTTTCCCCCTTCCGGCATCGTCATCAAGATCCGGAAGTTTTAGTCCCCTTATTAGTTCAAATTGCTTAATAGTATTGTAGGAATTAAATTTTCCTACATTTCAAACATCGCGGACGTAAGATGCAAACAAACACAAAGAGTAATGTCCATAGATTGTGGCCCTCGTAGAGACGTGACGTGATAAAATCGTGGAAATGTCGAAACAAACATAAATACTTGTTAATCCAAAAATATAATAATCATGATTATAATTCTTCAAAAATATTAAATCTGGCTGTCAAAAATAAAATAACATGATTAAAATGACTTTAGACAATAGTGGCTCATTTAACTCGCTATAGAATACAAAGGGAAACAACACAAACATAGGCCTTATTTTTGTGCATGTTACAATAGTTATTAAATAATGGGATATTAAAGTTCAATTTTGAATAAAACTATTTTATGCTTTAAAGGCAACTGATTTACTGAGCTGAAAAAAATTCACACTGAATAATTCAGATTTAGGCTACAAGGTCTCGTATGCAAAAACAAAAAATAACAAACTTTTATATTTTAAAAAAATTTTTAAGTTTAAATTTCAAATTTAAAAATGTTTTTAAATACAAACATTTTAAATTATTTATGTTGTTATATAGGAGACCTTGTAGCCTATGACATCGTTATTCGGTGTGAATGTTTTCAATCTGGTAAGTCAGTTGGTTTTCCTTTAAATCATGAAACCGTCTTATGCGAATTTGAACTTTTATGTGCTATTATAAAAAAACTACGAAAGCTAAAAAATTTTCATTGCAGTAAAAAAAGCCACAATTTATGTCTACTAAACAAACTATACTTCGTACAAATATAACATTGTTTAAAACAATAACAATTAAGAGATGAGGATGCATTTTCATCAACACACCTGTAACATGCTTAACATTAAGAGAGGTAACTGACTTATAAATGAGAATACAGTACCTGTACTGACTGCCCTGTACTGACAATAAAATAATACGTTTTATTCATTAGGTTGAAAACATATTTAAGTAACTTAGCCCATTTAAGTAGTTCAACCTCACATAAGTGATCTTAAAATCGTGCTGCACAACACCACAAACAAGCAGCTTTATAACACTCATAAAACGATCTCAAGTTTGAAATTGTCCCGTAAGTGGGCATAATTGTTACCTGTATAGCACGGAAAAAAAAGCGGAGTTTTTCTGTCGTTATGTCGTGTCTGGTTTTGTTATTCCGATTCTCTGATACAGGAAGTCACGAACGTCACACGTAAAAGCACTGCGCGTGTCTGGTAAAACTTCGGGAAAATCCTTTTACCTTTTAGAACTCGCGAGCAAAATAAAGTAGAATTGCCGAAGCGTTCAGTTCGGCACCGTAAGAATTTCTCGCATTCTCCCTTCCACTTCTCCGCGCGCCTCGCGAAGGTGGTTTTCTGATCGAGTGCCAGGCCAGACGCGAAAGTTATGATGGGTAGCCGTTCCTCCTTTTGGCTCCGTGTATTTATTCACGTACAAGTTTATCTCCCGGCACTCGAGTGTTTACATTCTCATATATGCCAAGGTATTATATATACACATACGTACTGACACCCCGCAAATAACGTGGTTTCTTGATTTCACGCTAATTGTTCCACTAACACACTATCTATAGGCTGTTCACGATAAACTGAGAACTGCTTACAATTTTCTGTGAGCCATTGTGCCACCATCTTTACTATTTTAAATACAAAATCTTCCATGTAATTAAAAACTAGTGTTAACATTTCAGAATTCTCAAAACTTTGTTTCTGTCTCCAATACGTAGCCTACATTTTTTTGGTTATTATAATTTTTATGAAGTACTTAAAGTGAAGCGCCTATATACATTTTAAGTCCTACATATAACGTGGTATTTACTTAGAATATATATTCCAGATATTTAAAAAATATTAGTGAACTGTATCACATATGTTAATATGTAGAGCACGTGCATGGGTATAATGTGATTGTAATAGTCGTCGCTGAAACATGAAATATTACTCTGTGAATATACAGCCTCCAACTCTTAATTACATATCAGACGACTCGATATATGCTAGTTGGCCATGATGTATGAGGAAAGTTACAGCGTACATATTCACGTTTTATTATTGGTCACAATATAATACTTTATAATTGAAGACCTCTGGAGTAAATAATGATGACCCTCATTCCTGTAGGCTTAACGTTCAGCTTAGGTGTAATAAAGTACGTCAAATCTGGACAAAAGCGTTACATAAATTTATAATTTATTATGTGGTTTAAAATAAAATACCAACGTATTTTGTAAATGAGTATTTGTTTTAAATTTACGGATAGGAATATTTTAAATCGGCCGTCTTACAATGTGGGTTATAATTTTGTACTCCCGAGGTCATCAATTGTCTAATCGTTTGGCTTGGTGGTTGGGGCTCCTCGGAAATTGGCCAAGGGTCCCGGGTTCTATTCTCGGCCGGGGAGGTGAAATTTAATGTTACTGGGTATTGTATATAATAACTTATCTCCATCCCCGCTAAAAGCAAAATGTCGAATCACCGAAGGCTCATTTTCACCTAATAGTTCCGTGTGCCTCTTCGAGGTCACCAACTTTCAAAGAAATGATAAAGAAGTAAACAAAAATATAATATTAAAATAAACTCTGCAGTTATTTCAAACTTTGATTTTTGTTTAAAATCATGTTGCAATATGTTATGAACCATGATGTACCTCCTGGTTATAACTCAAAATAGCTAGGCCTTGGCAAGTAGGCCGCTTGAAGTACCTTACTAACAGGCAAACTCGGCCAAGGAAAGATAACATTAAACACGGCTTAATGCAGCAACAAAATCTCCCACTCCGGAGAGGTAACGAGTTGACACACGAGACAATTAAGGGGCGTGTTATGTTACTGATGAGGTCTGTGTGTCTGTCGTCTGTCTGCTCGATATAGTCACCTAGCCGAGATTCACCAGGACGTCCAGCTGAGTTGGCTGTAACCGCTACATAACATCAGCCTCGGCAACCAACAACTATTAAGGTGGGTCTTTTGTAACTAAATTGAGTGGTTTAATAACTTAAATTATAATTGTTAACGATTTGCCTTCCTTCGCGGCTACAGCAATTGTTCTTGTATTGCACCATGTAATATAAATCGTGGATAAAGTTCCTAACTAATTTAGTGTGTTATTTATGCGACGTCCAGCCTAAATATGTATTAACAGAGCAACCCCCTTAATTAGATTACAAGATAATACGTAATTATATTCCCCCAACTTATATGGCATTTCTGATAAAAACCATACCAGACACCTTATTCGATGTTTTATGTTACCCTTGATAAAATTATAAACTAAAAAATCAGCGGCGACTTGTGTATTGTGAAAAATTCTTATTTGTAACAGTGAACAGCAATACATGCTTTACTCGAAACAGTATTTACTTACAGCGTATTGTAGGAAATTTAGGACGTAAAAATAACGAACAATATTATGGTCAGTGCATACACACACGCAACGATTTCGTAGGAATCGTTTACTACGTTAAAAGCGCTCCACTTATATTCCATAGCAATTTCTCTGAAATAAGAGTTGACTGTTTTTTTAATGACACGCGGGTGATTTTCTAATTTCGTATTAACGATTGGTATGGTAGTGAAGTTTCATTGGTAGAAATTATGTTGTTACCTATTTTTCATTATCGAATTTCTTTGGCGTAGTGAATTATTGATGGTTGACTTGCACAGGAAAAAACTAAGGTGGATGAATGCGTTATCATAGTGGCAAAAATTTACAAGTTGAGAGAATATCCACAGTATATCCCTATCTCTCATCGTCATGGGTGGCCAATATACTTCCAGGTAACTGATGATATGTTTACTTCAGATTACTCCGTCAGATGGTTTCAGCAGATGTGACATATTCATTGTAATGTTCAGTGGAAGTTTCTTATCATGATAAATTATCAATTATGCGAGAAGATATAGAAAGCTAATATTTTAACTCATATATTGCATATAAAACATAAAAAGGTACAATTAATTCGACCAACATACTGTAATCTCTCCTCAAAACCGTGCATTAAATCTTTAAGTCAAAGGACTTACCGAACTAGAACTATGGTGACTTTGAAATACTACTTTATAATGTTTAAAGACATAATTAGCAAATTTAGTAAACGAAAATTTAATGTAGTTAAACCCACATATATGTTGTCACTTTTAAAATTAATTTCGACACTTTATAAACAGACAAAAGAACTTTGTAAGGAGAAAACATAGACACGTACTTGCATAACCCGTGATCTAAAATTTTTACCAACAAAATGTCATCAATTTGTTAGTGTTTATTATAATCGCTAACAAAAAAAATCATGTTCTTGCCTCTGAAAGCCAATTATAGAAAAAAAAATGTACCAATGAAAGTTTTACTCTGTGAAAGTTGTACTCTGTTGACCGGAATTCTACATAAATGTAAGATAATACGCTGGTCTGTTCCAAACGCCCTTAATTAAGTTCCTAGGGTAGTGCCAAAGAACGCTGATCCAAATGCGGTCATAGCAGAAATATACTTGAGTTTAGTTTCAGGCTTGCTGTAAAATGCGTTATTTTCCGACCGCTAGCTATGAAACGTCACCAGTGTCAACTAGAATATATACGCCATCCCATAGCTATACTGAGAACATGCCAACCATCATTATTTATTGTGTCGGAAGCGCAGTCGATGACATGGAAACTTTTTAATGGCTAGAAGTTGCAAACATGTAACTTTTATGTAGGTCAAACGAGAAAAAGCAATTTATTTTTTTCTGCACCGTTCTCTTATGAATTGCGTGGCTGAGGTGCGTACTTTTTGTTTACTTCTGACAGGGACTGCATGTAGCCATACTGTCATAACAATCGCACCTATTACTGTCACAAGCCACTTCATTTTTGTGATAATATATTAGGGTAGTAGTTATTAAAATCAGTAAGCATGTACGTTTGAAAAAGGGCACACAAAGGGAAACATTTTAATATGACAATATTTGGGGTAAAAAATTAAAAACATTTTCCGGCAAGATGTTTGTGGAGTGTAGGGCGTATTCAGCACTCGTCGAGTACTGCTACTGTATGAGACCAAGTGTTTTTTCCTTTCGCCTAAGCATTACATATTACTTACCTTTGTTTAAAATTGAACATGATCGTGCTTATATAACTTATGACAACTCTACATTGAATTGGTACAAGCAAGTACTTTTTAATGGGGAACTACGTGCCATAACAAACAATCGAATGTAAAGAGAGTCTTCAGGACGTGTGTGACTGGAAAATCCACAATTAAAAATAGTAAGTAAAATTATTTCTACTCATCCAAAATTTGAATACACGAACAAAAATAAACAGTTCGTAATTATAACCGTATAACTTTTCCACTGTGCTGCTCTGATAGCTAAATGGCTTGTGTAATTTATTTGTATTCAAGTACTATTCAACGAAAATTAATTATAAGTTAAAATATTCAAATTATAATGAATTAATAATTTTATTTTGTTTTACGTGGTCTTTGTTTTGTGACTTTACCGAAACCTAGTTTCGCAAACATTCTAAGAGCGGCGTATCATTTTACCGTTAGGAGAAACAGTTCAATTGTGGTATTTCGTCTATATGTGCTACATAGGTCACTTATTGCCGTAACTACAGATGTCTGCTATCTGTTGGTAATCTAGTGAACTCTGTGTACTGAGCCTTCACAGTTTTGTGGAGCCCGCAACATGGTTTATCATGGCAATAAGGTATATCACGGCACATCGTCGGCCTCGGATGGCATATGAGAATTCGGGTCGGCGGCCTTAGTGTCACGAAACAGGGAAGGTTTGCCCTATTTACAGAAGACGTACTGACATAATTTTGCCAAGCGTAAAACACAGCCTACTACCATTAATTAATTAATAAGACTTTAATAAATGCAAACAAATATACGTTATGTTGGCATAAACATTAAGCCAAATTCGGCCAAATAAAATGAAAACAAAATAATGTTTATGAAGTAACATTAATGGCGCAGACTAAAACTGCACATAATTGTTCAGGAATCAAACTGAGTGGGAGGCTGGCCAAACGAACACTAAGTTCTACTTCAATAGTTATGAACTGGCTTGCAGGATTTCCATTGTCCGCTCGGCCCTGCGGGATTTACAGTGGTGATCCTACAATTTATTGGCGCAATAATTAATGCTAATATATGCTGTAAGTCTCTGCGGGGCTTTATATATCCTGTAGCGGAATTTTCCTCTTTAAATATGACTATACACATGCCCGTTTGGATTGTTTTCATCTTCGAGTTATGGATAGATGGCAGAAACTACCACGCGCCATGTTATTAATAATTAACGGAATATGATGTAACATGTGTTATGTAAGTTATTAAAAATTGGGTGATATTTTTACTCACGCTTTAGTTTGAGAATGGTGGGCAAAATACTGAACCTCGTAAGCTGGGAACTTTTTTCGATTCTTAGTTAAGGTTTCAGTTTTCTTTTCTGTCGACCTTCTAACGCTTTGAGAAATATTTGAAGGGAGACTTAGGATATTTATAATCACTTTCAGCGAGGAATATACTGCAAGCAGACGATCACTGAACTTACAAAGCTGACCCTGACGACTATATTTATTTCAACAGGAGGTTTCCAATTGTAGTAAGCTCGTGTTGGAACTTCTATACTTGAGAACATTATGGATTTAAGATACGTCAGCCTTAAACTTGAGAAGAGGTTGTCTAGCTGTCGGACTATTTATGGGTCAGACAATTTGTAGGTTTGGATGTTAATACGCAAGACTTTTTTTCTTTGGATACCGTTTGTTGCCACGAAGAAGCTGCTGTGGTTAAGTAGCGTTCGTGTGCTGTATGTGATGAATTTTCGTAGAAGGTGTATTTGCCAACGATTACAAAGTCAGTCCGAGCTCACGAACGTTTCCAAGAAGCATAAAATATCATCGTACCCATCATACGTCTGAAAACCATGCTTCCAGTAGTTATGGTCTGTCCCTTAAACGAGTGCACTTATAATGTTGACAGTGTTTTCTGTGGTCCGCTGTTACGTCATCGCTTGGTTTCCATGGTATTTAATACTCTTGACAATGTTTCTCCTTCACTCACTAATTCAGTAGGTTAAATCAAGGTTTCATAACATATATCATTCGATTTAATTTCTAAAATTAAATTTAACACCGGCCAAAAAAGTGTCTTTGTTTGTAAGATAGACAGATCATTTGCATTCAGTAAGTCGTGTGGCTTTCTGATCGTCTGATTGCTTCCTGGCACCCGCAAGTCGTGCATCTTACCATCCCTTATTCTGAAATCTAATGAAGCAGCGACTTACTTACAACTTCAGATTTGTACTGAAAGCAATATTACATTAGCGTAGTTGTTGCTAAATAAACTCAACACTTATACATAGTGCATTACGTATAATTTCTGAAGTATACTTACACGATAGTTTTTGTAAACAAATTTCACGGCATAAAAACTACCGATGTATTTTATTGCATCATCACAAAACCAGACGTTTCATCCAAACCTTTTACTGCGTTAAATCATTAGGCCTACTATTCGCTCATGAAATGTGCACGAGACAATCAGTGACGATAAAACAACATTAAAAAACTAACAAAAATTTAACCTTGCAAGAAGCAGAGAATGGCCAGGAACTTTATTTATATATTCACAAAAAATCTGATTGTCTTCTACATGCAAAAAGTTTGTTGAGATACGCAAAATAAGTTTCCCATGACCACTTACATACGATGACGTCTGAGACAATGCCTGAAGAAACCATCCTGTGTTGACAGTATTCGGGGAAATTCTATTTTGATTAAAAAGCACTTTCGTGGAGTTTTTTGAGCAAAAAATATCACACACTCTAACGAAATACACGATTATAATTAAATATACAGCTACGTGATTTGAACCATGCAAATGACACATAAGTGCATTAACGCTGCTGGACTAGAGCACGAGTTATAGTGTGTATTTTGCTTGGTGGTACTTGATGAAGGTATCAACATTGTTGTGCCTTTCACGCCAACCACTAAGCCTGCGAACATCTGCAAGTTGTGTCGTAAGTTGGTTGCTGCAATCTGCAATGTACGTACACTTATCCGAAGATATCCCAAGATGATCGAAACACAAATCGTCTATGGATGGTCACGACCAGTGGCGGCTCGTGGTTGTTACCTGGTAGGGCTGCAGTTGCCAAGAGCTGTACAGGTTTGTGCACTGGTTGACTCTACAGCTACTGACACGCTGATGTACAAGTGCTTCTTACTACTGAGTGGTCACAAAATATCTAGCAGCCGGCAAATATTTCATGGTCGTTGATCTACGGCGCGTAATTAAAGAGTGTACAGTTCCGACTATATGCAGCCTCACCTGGCAACAACCCACTAGCCGCCACTGGTCACAACAGTACGGTTGGAGAATTGGGATCAACCAAAAATACCACGCTAAGTCGTGTGCATTGAGGGGAGCTCACACATCCAAATTTACACATTCAGAGCAATAGCGAACTTACATCTACTGTATTGAACGATGTTATTTTTTAACAATTCTTGAAATGGTGACGAGTTACAAACTAAAGAAGTTTTTTTCGACATACACAATTGCAGCAAATGGTGTGTTACAGAAAATCAGAGGATACACACAGCCAAGTAAACAAACAAAAGGCCACGGCTGAAACGTCCCACAAAGGCGGGTAGAAATTTTACCCATTGTCAACTACTATTCAATTTTATCGAACGTCATCAGATACTCGTCTCGCGCTTGAAATCGTCTTACAATTTTTAACCTCACGTTTTCACGAACACTCATCACCCTGCTGTTTACTACCAACCATAAACTCTCCCTTCTCCTCACTGTTCAGAGAGTGTAAGTGCTCCCATCTTGAATAAATACATTTTTCGTCAAAACTACTATCTAAACAGGTTAAACTAATTTCACGATATGGCATAAAAAACCAGCCTTCAACAGTTAAACATAGTTTCAGCTACACTATTTCTCTTTGACTTTAACTTTAAACCGCCTATAGGGAAGAGTAATTTTTATCTCCAGATGTTGAAAAAAAACAATACTAGCGATAATAGATAATCAATGCCAACGTTACAAAATATATGGATATGCTGTATGCATTGTATATTACTTAAAAAATATCGAAGGACGTAATGCAGAGTGTTGCACAAATTCTACTTATTCAATATGGTGGAGACTTTTCCCCTTTAAAAAAGCTTTTCAGGAACAAAAAAAAAATTATTACTTTGTGCTTGAAACTAGTAATTATGAGTTGGTATACTCAATCACAATATCATAAGATATTTAATTATACCTGTAGTATCAATAATTGATATGCTACTGGTAAAATACTGTGAAAATAAGGTGATATTTTGTAATTTTTATAATTATAAAACTTTTCCATTAGGAATATTAGAGCTTAAATTAAGCAGTAAGGTGTATCCGATTTGAATCATCCTAGTACTCTGAGTCACTTATTACCGTAAATTACACAAGAATTAAGATTAATTGTGTAATTTTTTTTTAAGTGACGAAAATGTCATTCACTTTAGATAACGTCAAATAGTTGAACCTGAACGGTACAAATATACAACAAAACCTGCACAGTTGACAGGGAAACGCAGGCTGAATGGCAGCGAGTGGAAAGGCGACTCCTTGTTTGGAACACGTCGCAGTTTGTGGACAAAAAGTCCAAGGAAAATGTTCGCCTCGCCTCGTGTGCAGTCCCTGCAATGTACGTCTGTTCGTGCCGCGCTGAGAAATATGACCGGAACAGCGGAAGGAGTATGTTAGCTTCTTCCCCATTCTCTCCTGCGCTAGTCTATTCACAATGCTGTGAACTTCCCTTTGTTCTTCTGGTCCCCGCGTTGGCGTCAGAATCCTCCTGCTTCCAGACCCCCACAAAAATTAACTCTCAAGTTTTACTTATCGACTCTAAACAACTTCAGTAAACATATCTGGATATACCTTTTGTTGGCCTTACTTATGTTAAGTACACGATTTTGATACCCACGCGAGTAGAACGTTAATATATTTGTATATACTCAGGGCGTTCCGGGAGTAGACGTCAATAAAGAGGCGGGTGATAGAGGGGCATAAGACCTACCAAATAAACCAAACTTGTATAATCCGATTCGCAACCGTCTAAAAGTTATGAATTTTTAAAGAACATTTGGCTGTATTCTATCCTGAGCTAAGCCTTTACTGATGGTGGAAAAAGCAATGATCCATGCGGAACCAAATTTGTACGCACTAAAGGTAATTAGTGTCGTCACATTTGAAAACACAGTCCACGTCATTGAGAGTACAGCTTCATAAGGTAAAAAAAAAAAAAATTAAAATAGTTGTGTTTGGTTCTGAAAGATGCATCTAGTTTGTACGAGGTAAAAAATTATCAATGTCTCACATAAATTATCACCCGCCACTGGAAAAACTGCCCCATAGTATGGCCAGTAAATGTGAAAACATAATGTAATGCAGAAGATCGACACAATGTAAAATTAGCTATGTGGTTGAAATTTGTTTATGAATAAATTATTAAATGTAACTTTATTGAAATATAAATATCATACAATGTTTGGAATTTTTAATTGTATTTTGAATGTAATATGTTTAATTTGTGAGGATAAAATGTAATGTTATTAATAAAAGTAGTAATATACAGTTATCTCATTAAACAAAATTATTATTATCGAAATGGAAGTTAATATAAGTGAATTACATCACCGGACCCCCTTACGTAGTTGATGCTTCATATTCACAGCGACCGCGGTTATGTAGAGGCTAGTGTGCTCGCCTCCCATCATAGCGAACTGTGTGTAATTCCTAAATAGCCTCATAGGCAGATTTTCTGCATGTGGGAATTGTGGCTAAAGCTGGATTCACAACCACCACTTAGCGTACGTACATGTAAAAGTAGAAACACCGAGTATACGTGCTAGCATTCACATCCTCACGTAGCGTGCGTACGTACGTAGTAGAGTTGATCAACTTTCTACTTCGTACGTACGTACGCTAAGTGGTGGTTATGAATGTAGCATGTACGAGCGTAAGAATCAATTAAATATTAATTAATATTGTGAAATCCTTTATCTTGTGGCCATCGATTATTTAATTCGCTGCGAAAAGTAAAAATACATTATGATAATATAATACCGACATTTTGTAATTACATAAACGATTTCCGGGCATATATAGATTAAATAATATTGTGAATCCAGTCTCTAATACTTGACGTACGTATGAACACACGCACGTGATTGTGAATCCGGCTTAATACATGAACATGGGCTGGGGGTGGGAAACTTTGCGCAACCTCTGTTTTCGTTCCAGTATCACTCCATTCTCTCATTATTCACCATAATGGGGGTTGAATGTGAGGGTATTACGGCCTTTTTACAAGGAGGTATTATGAGCCGACGAGGGTGACATGAGGTGGAGGAAAAAACAACACACATGCCCGGGCCCAGATGCGAACCGGGTGCCCCTCGCACCTCAAACCGACGATTTACCGACTGCACAACTGGGACCGTCAACGGTTTACAAGACACCGCTGTCAAGAGCTTCACTCTATTACATTCCTTTCGTTTCCATCGGATTAAGACCTTGCATTGTTTCTCGACTTGAAAAGACATGTTTGTCAGGGTTTCATATGATCTGCTGCAAGACATGTTGGTGATTATACACAACTGAACCCCATAGATGTACCGCATATTAACAAATAGTCTGACTGCAAAGATGGGGTATTGTTAATAATATGCAGAAAATCTGTCTGTGAGGCTATTCAGGAATTAAACTCAGCTCGCTATAATGGAAGGCGAGCGCACTAGCCTCTACATAAACGCGGCCACTGTGAATTTGAAGCAGCGATTACGTAAGGGTGTCCGGTGATGTAATTCATTTATCTTAATTTTCCTTCGATAATATCAATTTTGTTTTATGAGATAACTATCTATTACTAATTTTATTAATAACATTTCACTTTATCCTCACAAATTAAATATATTACATTCAAAATACATTTTAATAATTTCTAAAATTGTATAATATTTATATTTCAATAAAGTTACATTAAATTATTTATTCATAAATTAATTTCAACCACATAGCTAATTTTACATTGTGTCAATCTTCTGCATTACATTATGTTTTCACATTTACTACAGCGAAGTTTGTTAATTTGAAATACTGGTTTTTACTAATTAATTGGTCATACTATGAGGCAGTTTCTCCAATGGCGGGTGAATATTTATGTGACCCATTGATATTTTTTTACGTCGTGCAAACTAGAGGCATCTTTCAGAACCAAACACAATTTTTGTGAAAGTGATTTTTTACCCCACGAAGCAGTACTCTCAGTGACGTGAACTGTGTTTCTGAATGTGACGACTCTAATTACCTTTGGTGTGTACACATTTCGTTCCACATGGATCATTACTTTTTGCACCATCAGCAAATCCTTAGCTCAGGGTAGAGTATGGTCAAATTTGCTTTAAAAATTCACAACTTTTAGACGGCTGTAAATCGGATTATACAAGTTTGGTTTATTTGGTAGGGCTTGTGCCCCTCTATCATCCGCTTCTTTACTGACGTATACTCCCGGAACATTCTGTATATATATATTATATATATATATGTATATGTGTGTGTGTGTGTAAGTAATTTTCAGTGTACCGGGTGACTCCAATCACTTAACTTTTGCTAACGGAAATGTCCCACTAACTAGTTTTGAACTGAAGTGAAAAATCGAACCTGAGGTTTCATACTACTAACTCTCTCGTGGATGTAACAGTGATGGACACATATATACTAAATTGAAAGAAAAAACGTGACAAATAAAGTAACAAAAAATATCTGCGTTGCATGACAAAAGAACATACGGAGAATGAAAATCATGAGAGAAAAGAGCTGGCAAATAGTGTAAGTTGTTGGAGTGTTGGAGGACAGTTGCCGTACCTACAAACTATACAGTTTAACGTTGCCAAAGTTATCCTACCACCATACATAGAGGTATTATTTAAATACAAGTAACCAAAAAATAACTTTACTGGTATCCGATATTATATAGAAAAATCTATTGAATAACGAACTTACGGATACAGTATACTACGGTTAATGCGTCGTAGGCCATGATCACACGGGACGTAAAACTACTTCACTTTATAAACATGTTCAGCTTGTAGCAGTTACATGAACTTCAAGCTAGTACCGATCGTATTAGCTTCTTGTTCAAAGTAATGTAGTTTCATAAGCAGTTTCGTACGAATTTTCTTCTCTGCTGCTCTTCTATTGGCTACTTCGAGGGCAACGAGCTGTGAAACAAATATGGCTGGTTTTTGGTGCGACATTTTTCATTCGTTATTTAAATGAACTTCCGTGTCTAAAATATGGTTTATATTTGTTATACAAGCATAGCAGAATTGTAGTTACTTGCTACGTAGTAAATAAAATGTCACAAATGCTGAGAGTTGATGCGATAATTAAATATATCGTACATTTCAAACGCCACGTGCAGTTGAGGTAAGAACGTTTATTCATGTACTTTATAAGGTTATGGCAAAAATATTAATTTTCTAACTCGATGAAACTTTTTTGCGGCATATTTAATTAATGCCACGGTCTGCTTATGTGAACTTTTTGTAACCTTACGGTAGCAGATGTAGTAAAATCGTCACACAGATTTGTGAAACACGCTTTCACTACGTTGCTAAGTTTTTCAAAACAAAATATATAACCATGGCTAGTTATCGTCTAAAAAGTTTTTCTAAAGTCAGTTAATAACCAAAGTTATATGCTTTTCATTTTGAAAAAAATTTGGCTACATACGAAAAAATATTCAAAACAATTATCAACTGTGACATTTGCTACGGTTAGGATTTAGTGCCATGTTGCCCTGTTTTCGCAATAATTATTTTTTAAATCTAAACGAGAGCAGATATATCAAAAATTAATTTGGCTGTTTGGTTTCAAGGTATTTACCATGTTAGCTAATATTTTCAAGACAGTAAATAAACACTATGCTGTTTAGCTAATTATGTAATTAATAAAGATTTTGTTAATTTACTTATATGTACAAAACGTATAATTTCTTGTCTAAAAAAATTAACTATCGCGAAAAAAAAAAAACATTTTAAACAAAACTTCCAAACAGATTTGGGATACATGCTCTCGTTTAAATTTTAAAAAAATATTGCGAAAACAATGGAAACAAGAGAGCATGGGCTTAAAAATTAATGCTTGCATAAATATAATTAATTTAAACCTTGGCAAGAGCAAAAATAGGGATTTACATGTTAAATTTAAATTGGTGGGACTCGTTACATTCCGTTTTCGGACGAAAGCTATTTTGTGCATTCAGATAAAGAAAATATTGCTGTAGGAATAAATATAATAAATGTGTATGGGAGTAGGTGATTAAGAACTTATTTAGAGTGATAGTAAATTATTTATTGTTCATAGTTTATAGCCTTATAGGACATTGAAAAAATTTCCCTAAATGACTGTGTATAGGTCGTTCGGGATAAAGTAAGCAGTAAAGATTTAACCTCAGAAAAATATCACTAGACATTACTGCATATAATTCTACATGAACAATAGTTACCTTAACTATTGTGTGGTTGGCAGTGAATTTCCACACGTAGTTCCGTGTACTTTCATATTTAAATACAACAATACTGTAATAAAATCAACATAATTAGACATATATTTGTTTACATGATCAGTAAACTTTTTTTTATCAAACGAGTGAGGTTCGTAACGACTGCTCAATTTATCTTACACGCGCAAACATCAAGTGACGTGTCCAGAGAGGTTAGACATTTGTCGTCGTTAGCCGTTACGAGTGGAAAGATACGAATTGGCTGAAAAAATTACTTTAGCAGGGCTTTTTTTAGTGATCACTTTATCTTGAACCGGCTATAGTAATATGGAACCCACCTAGATGAACATATTAGTTAATGGTGGCATACTCGTGGGTTTGGCAGATGATGGAGCTCCACCAAACATAATTTAACATGTACATCCCTATACTTGCTCCTGCCAGGGCCATAGGTTAGCCAGCGTCATACATTAGCCTAAATGTGGTATGAGGAGGATATCAGAGGGCCAGGCTATTGCATCTCGGATGCAAGCTTACTACTGGGCGCACGTAGGCATTACATGAAATGAGGCCGGTGCCGGAATGAGAGTGATAGTGAAAACGGGAGATCCCCGAGAAAACTCGTCGACCAGTTGCACCTTCTGGCACGATTCCCATATTCGAAAATTCGGGAAGTGGCTCCGCCGGGGATCGAACCCAGGAAGGCAAGTGTTCTTGCCACTGTGACAACCGCGGCCCCGTCAGTTTATTCAAGGGCAAGGTCTAAAGCAATTTTTCAGTGTTATATTTTTATTTTTATATTGGTACCAGATATTGTTTTCTTATTTTTGACATATATCTCATAGTTTTTGTGTAATGACTCGTAAACGTCAAAATTTGCGTTTAACTGTTTTATGTACGCCGCTAAAAACAAATGACATACCTAACTAAAAAAAAATACAGCGAATAACGGTGTTATAGGCTACATAAACAAATACAAAAAATAAAATACTTTTGTAGACTAATAAGAAAACTGAATTATGAAATTACAATTTTAAAAATTAAAAAATGTTTTAACAAAATATATTTTTTTTTTTTTTTTTTTTTTTTTTTGTTTTATATAGGAGACCGTGTAGCCTACAACATCGTTATTCAGGGTATTTTTTTTTTCAGTTTGGTAAGTCAGTTGGTTTTTGTAGCGTACATAAAACCGTAACACGCAAATTTTGACGTTTACGAGTTACTACGCAAAACCTATGTGAGATAAAAAAATTTCATAAGAGCAAAATTTAGTTACAGTTTATGGCTAAAATAAGAAAAAAATATCTGGTAGAAATGCAAAATAAAAATATGACAAGCCATAGAGCGTACCGAAGTGTGTTCAAGTGAGATAAAATCATAATTTTATATTTTTATGTAATAGTGCTAGTTTTGTAGACGATACTTGTAAGCATGGCTTACTCTTACGAAACAATTTTAGCTCTCATAGTGTTCTCATAATGGTGCGTCAAAGACAAAATTTGCATGTTACGCTGCCATGCAAATAGTAAAAACCAATTGACTTACTTAAATGAAATAATTCGCGGCTAACTATCATTCCGTGAGCTATGCAACAAAGTATTTAGAAGCCCACACGTAATATTTTGAATTAAAAACAAACTGAAGTATACAAGAAAATAGTTAAGAATTCAGCACTTTTTTTAAATACAAAAATAGTTAACTGTAAGTTTTTAAAAAATACTTTTTAGATAGCCATTGGCATGTTATTTCGCTGTGAATTATTTCGTTTTAGCAAGTCAAGTGGTTTTTACTATTTGCATGACAGCGTAACGTGCAAATTTTTACTTTGATGCATCGCTATGAGAAAACTATGAGAGATAAAATTGTTTCGTAAGAGTAAGCTATACTCACAAAATCAACATAATTTCATACAAATATAAAATTATAAAATTAATCGCACTTGAACACCCTTAAAGACTTTTGTTGTAATCGTGGCACAGACTGAATAAACATACACACATGAAATGACGCGGCGGCTCATTTTATACGGGCGAACGTCACCGTGTATTGGTTGTATGAGGCTGTTGATACCAGCCGAGTGTATGTATGGCTCCTGCGTGCTATGGCAGGTTTCCTATTGGCCCGTCTGCCGGCTAGCAGGGCAGACGCATTACGCTGATTGGCGGTAGGTGTTAGCGCCATGTTGCTGGACAGCGAAGCCTCTTTGCTGGTGTGTGTGACTGAGTTTGCCGTCTTACCAGCTATTTCACTTCTGTATTCCTGACTTCTCTATGGTCGTGGACTTAAGACAGTGATTTAGTTAGTTGGAAGGTGTAGTGGGGTGTACTCACGTATATAGCGGCTTCCCCGCGGCGTCTCGGAACCACAGCACCATGTAGACGCGGTCCTCGCGTGTAGAAGGCTCAATGTCGCAGGGCAGAGTGGCTGGGCGCCCCAGCAAGGCGTCTACGGCGACCCCACTTGCTGCGAACAACACCAACATTCCCGTCAACTAGCTGTTCACATTCCTCTCGCACACCAACACACACACACCTTATACACAACACACACCTTATACACAACACACACACCTAATACACAACACACACACCTCATACACAACACACACCTCATACACAACACACACCTCACACAACACACACACCTCACACAACACATACACACCTCACACAATACACACACGCACACACACAGATTGTTCCGGAATCAGTGATCATTAATCACACGGGTGGTAGAAAACGCAGAAATAAACATTAGTTGTTAGTAAACATTTGTCCGAAAATGACACTGCAAAGTTCCAGTGACAAATTCAACTGCGCAAATTTGAATTCCGCGCGCTCCGAGGAGCAAGTCTACTGTCTGAGAGGACGAGTGTGCGCAGCCGTATAATAAACAGTAGTTTTGCGGGCTGCAGCTATCAAGGCGTTTATACAGAGGCCTCAAAGCGCGAGAAATTCAAATGTGTTCCGTTGGATTTGTCTCTCGAATTTTGCAGGGTGTCATTTCCGAACAAATGTTTCTTATTGCGTTCTCTACTACACGTGTAATGTACGGCTAATTCCGGCGTATCATTCTCTATATCGGCGGATCATTCTCTATACAAACATTGGCTGGTACATACAGAATGTTCCAGTAAGTAGTGTCAAGTCGAAGCAGGGAGGTACAGGATCTCAAGAGCTATCCGAAACGCCTGCATGCATGTAGTCCCAACTGTTGATAGTTGATGAGTTATGTTTTCTTGTAAGAGAACACGTGTAGTTCGTAATACATACACTCATTTGCAAATAATTTTATTCTGTATACAGCACAAGGTTCACGAACTTGAATTTCACACGTACTGCACTTTGAATTAAATGTTTGTAACTAACCCTTTTCATTACGGTAGTAAAATGTGCAGGGTACACAGCATATAAGGGAGACAGTTTTTGAAGTTCGTAAAAACACGTTCGACGTCAATGTTAAAAAAAATATAAATGGCCCGGAAGTTCGTGTTAATGTGTTTGCTAATCTGACATAAAAATGCATGTGTCTATCACACATTTTTATGTCACTATATTACTATTTTCAATCAAACTGCAAGAAATACTCAAAATACAGAACAAAAATTATTACTTCAAAACGGTAAATAATGGGCCTACACACATGTGGGTGTTTCGGTTAGTCTTTGAAACCCTCTACGTCCATGCTTCAGCTTCGCACTAATTCCTGGTACATCCTGTATAGGTGTTGGGACGAGTTTCTGGCCAGCACTAAGAACGAGGTTTTTCAGCGCTGATAAGGGTTAGTGATACGAAATTAGTAGGGCGCAGCGCTGGAATACAGTGGCGGGAAAACGGAAGTTCCCAAGAAAAACCTCTGACCAAAGGTTTCGTCCAGTTAGATTCCCACATTCGAAAAGTCCGGGTCAACTTCGCCAGGAATTGAACCCGGACAAGGACAAATCTAGAAAAGGGGCCACATAGTGCCACATTTACATCTCAGTCGTGCTGATCGTCTTCACTTGGTGGTGGCTTGGATAGTTCCATGATCAACTACTAGAGGCGCTCTTTACAAAATACTTAGCGATGGTGGCGATCACAGCGACGAGTTAAAGGCCCCTCTGAAAACCGTGTAGTTGGCAGATTCTAAACCTATACACATTCAATGATTAGACTTAACATCATTAGCGTACCGAACATCACAATATAGGGAGGGCTAAAGCTCCTCTCCCTGCGAAATCTCCAGAGCTCTTTTTATAAATACTAGGGTGAGAGATAATTTATATGGAGTTCATTATTTTCAAGGTGTAGCTAAGCCAATCTAGCTTTCCCATAGTTACGCCCATTCTTAATGTTGCATATTGTCTAGAGGAATGAAATTGGAACACGATGTCTCATCCACAAGTTAGTAATGAAGTAAAGTAATGCTTAACGTGTAATCATCAGCGAGGCGATTAGAGACGAGACGAACGGATCAACGAAGAGGAAAAGTGAAAGGAATCGACGATAATCTCTAGTAAGGAACAGTTAAAACATTCGCCTGGGCTAACTTTGGAAGGCATACATTGAATGAGATCCTGCAATGGAGAGGCACCGGAATGAGAATGGCGGGGGAGACGGGAGTATCCCGAGATAACTCAGTGACCAGCAGTATCGTCCGCCACGGTTCCCACATGCGAAAAATCCGGGTGCCGGCCGCGCCGGGAATCAAACCCGGATCGCCTTGATATAAGACGAGTGGTCTGACCACTACACCTCCACGTATACAATTCACGGTAAAACGCTGCCGAACGTACGTAGTGATCTTCTTTGACGTATGCCCCTGCACCGAAGAAAATATATTGTAGCGTATACCACAATTCTGTAAAAACAAACAAACCAGTTTTGTTGTCGGTTATGTTTAAATTGTTACTACAAGAATCTAAACATCACGGACAGTCCAAATTCATTGTTGTCCCATTTTAACAAGATTACGGTACGTACAACAATACATTTTTCTTAGTGATGAAGCATGGAGTCATGTATATTAACGACGCTGCGAGCTGTGAAGTGACGGGCTTTAGAACATGCATATTTATAAGTTCAGTGACTTGTAGTTAAAAAATAAACCGAGCTTCAGTTTATGCAAACCAAACGAACTGTCCATTTTTTTATGAAGACGGCTTCCTTGCACATAATTAAATATGCGGACATATACATAAATACACGTGTACGCATACTTAACCGCATAGAACGCGTATCTTTTAACATACCGACAAATTGTAATGCGTTATTCCTTAGGTGGAAGGAGACTGTCTAGATCAAATAGCTCGCCTCCCACCTAGGCAATCCGGGTTCGAATCCCGGCGCGGCCGGTACCCGGATTTTTCGCATGTGGGAAACGTGGCGGTCGTTGCCGCAGGCCGGCGGGTTTCCTCGGGTATCTCCTACTTCCCCTGTATCTCTCACTCCACCACCGCTCCACATTCATCTCACCCTTACGTCATCCATTCTTCGGACCGGAGGGCAACAGACATGTCTCACTAGTTGAGCTCCCCGGCCTTCTCTCATACACGCTGTGACCCTGTACAAGGACGGGAAGATGTAGTTGATTTCATTTTTCATTATAGAATTCCGAAAAAATGTGCAACACAAATACAACAACTGACCTATCTCGCGACAGTATAAAATTACAAATTTTACTTCACAGAGAAGTTATCACAGCCTGCCAGGTAGGAAGCTTGTAATAACTGGCTAAGCATCACGCCGTTGTAAATAAACTGCGTGTGTACGATTTTGGTGAGTTGCAAAAATAACGACCCGTAGAAAATCGTAAGTAAAAACATCAGGGAAAAAAACTGAAGTTCTTGCTCTACTAGTTTAATGTATTTCCATCATACGCTACCCTACAACACGTGATCAACAACGTGGGCTTAGTAAAGACTGGTGTCCCATAGTGATAAGTCTGTGTAACAGGATTTATTTGCTTGGACATACTCCATTGCGAAATAAATGACTGTCACAAAAAACTAAAAATAAGACAAGAAAACATAAATAAGCAGAGTATACTTTAGTCATCAGGATACACACACAACATGAAATTCCAAAACTGGAATCTGGTAAGATAAAACAAGAAACAAACAGAAAATAAAAGAAATAACAAAAATATAAAAAAAACCTAAATTGACATGTGACACCTCGATGAGACGAAACAAAAACACAAACAGAAATACAGCAAACGATACAACGATGAGACTTAAACAAAATACAAAGATGTCGGACACAAACAGAAAAAAACAACACAAACGATGAGACAAAATAAATCACAGTAGTTTTCCAAACAGTCAGTACGAAAGTTTACGGAGAAGCCATGAAGGGGTTAACTTTTAAACAAATAAATCTTTTGGCAAACACTACATATAAAAATTTACCATATTTAAAATTAAAAATTACAGAACTTTATTAGGCCTAGCATAAATTATTCAGCTGTTAAGGTTTTGTCTCTATACTTTCCTAGCACTGTGCAGCAGTAGCAGCGCTGGCTGATACAGACACCGCGCACGTTGTGCTCCTGTGTGTATAACCAGTATGAACGGTTAAAAATATCCAGTACAAGTACTACTTATATTTTAATGTTAGTTTTTATCTCATTTCGCATAATTTTTTTTTAAATCACGACTTTAAAAATTTTGTGGCATCGGGATAAAGAAATATGATAAGATTTGAGCAACTATTTAGTTACATTACAATAAATTGGGGGCGCCCGCAGTGCTAGCAAAACCCCTGTACACTCTTAGTAGTAGAAAGGAGGTGGCAGTCCTCTTAGCGCTCAAAAGCGAGAAGAATATACTATCAATATTTTTGTATAAGTCTGCAATGACTTAAAAAATAATATCATACATGGTCACGAAAGTAATGCTGCATTACTATTTGTCGAGTTACTACTGATCTCTTGTCCATATGTGCGAAGCTTGAGAGACGAGGGTATTTTATCGTACCTCTATACGAGGATAGCGTAGCTTATTTGAGATGTAAACTTTCAAATGAAAAACAATAAAGTATAAATAAGTCGTTGCATTTTATACACAATTATTGTAGCTATAGTCCTCAATTAAATATAAAGAAAATAAAATACTACATTTTAAAAATAGTATTAATTGATAGAATAGTAGTGAAGCATTTTATCACTTTTGCATAACATAAAAAGTACTCTCCTCAATACTGCAAAGTCCTTTTCTCGTTTAACAATTTACTATACAAACTACATGCTGAAGAGGGGGAAGGGGAGCAGGGTCAGGTTGTGACACTTGCGCCAGTAATGAAGTGGCAGAGGGCAGTGGGAGAAAGGTACTGTAAAAACTATATGGCTATATAAAACTATAGTCAGTTCCCTTGCTGGCAATGGTAGGCGTCGTGTGCTGTCCGCCATGTCTGAGAATAGAGCAAGTAAGTATAAAAATTATATAATTGATTGAATTTATCAGAAATCGATCTGGTATAGCAATGTAAAGATAGAGTATGTACTCGATGATGAACTATGGGAAATAACTTGATTATAATATAATTAAAAAAATGAATTTAATTATAAATGAGTTGTTAGGTTTTTGGAAACTAATAGATTTTATCGGAAATCGATCGGGTGATCCTAAGTTTTGTGTGTGGGACAATCGGCTCTACAGAAAAAATATTCGTTCTGTATTATAAAAATTAGAAATTAAATTTTATTTAAATCAATTTTTTTTGAAAATTGATTGATTATAACGGAACTCGTTCGGGTATTACTAAGATGGCGGTGTATGTAAGCACATATTATTAGTTTTGAATAATTTTTATTTCTTAAAATAAAAAAAATAGTTTTGAAATTAATTTTTTTAATTACTGGATTTGATTGGTTTTGTGATATTGAATTCAGTGATGCACGAGAAAAATGCGTAATCCAGCCTGTTTGAGAAAAAATTTGGGTAATGCTGATTTTGAGACATCGTTAAACATAATCTTGATGAGTCGAGGGAAAGACGGGAACGTTTTAGGGAGCTAAAGAAATTTTTTAGAGGATTTTTTGGGAAAATTTTGATGTTTTTGACCTCCGGTTGCCTCTAGAGTGGGCTTAAGGTCAGGATTACAGATCAAGGTCACGGCACCACAGCAACTCTGCCGCCAGCAGCTGTTTCCTAATCGGCTAATACTACTTACCCTCAATTTACTTCACGTTAACAAATCTGTGATTTTTATTATTTTTGCAGTGAAAATTACTTGTACGTGCGGTTAATGACTTTCAAGTTTGGCAGTAGTGTTCCCAATTACCGTGTATATAAGTTACATACGTTACCGACTCCATGATTATAGGTGACATTATTACATAGCCTAAGCTTAATCACTACAAATTCACCTTCAGCTATAAAGCAACAAATACGACGTATTTATAATATGTATTAACAGAGCTCCAGTGAATATCGCTTTTACAGGTGACACTCCTGACATATAGGCTACTTATACTTACCGAATCAGGAAACGGTACTCTGAGTAACCTTTTAAATTAATACGAAACATTCTACCCACATATTAAACGTACTGTGGTAAATTCGTCTCATGGAAAGAAATTGTTTAGTCAGTCAATTCTCTTTTCACTCAATTCTCTTACCTTTACAATGACTTTTTGGAGCACTGTACTTAACATTTCTTTACAAGCGAACTGTTACATACAGTATTACACATTTCGGCGAGGTATTCATATTCACAACACATTTCAGAGTTTAAATTTGGCCAGCAGACACACATTCCTTCAACTTGTTGAAAACCCACACACGAACTGAAACGTAAACAATTCGTTACTGTTCCCTCAAACACGTATTTGTAGGTAGCACTTGCCCTTGCAAGATCATTGCGGACGGCTTGGAGTGACAACACACATTGCTGAAAGGTGACGCATGCGTCCAGTTTTTTTGTACACAGTTTCATAACCATCTGTCATACAGTACAAGAAGCCACACCGTTGGAAAGTGTACAAATGGGAAACGAACTTTTTCTTGCGTTAATTGTAACCTAATTTTAGAATTTTAAAGCCAGTAGCCTAATAGTAACTCAACAAAAAGGTTTTGTTTAGTTATTTGTTCATGAGTTTGTGACATTTGCATCACATAAACTGCACTTTCGTATGTTTATAAATGTTTCCGCTTTAATTTTACACCAATTAGATCTCAATCGGACAATTAGTTGCGTCACAATATGAGATAGAGTTGAATAGTGCAAATATTATGCCATAAAAGACTAATGGACATAAAAATCTAGAACACGAACAAGTGAAAGTCCGAGTATTTTGATATAATGTTTTCCAAGGCAAACAGTATCACTGTACCAAAATTCAGCTTTATACAATTTTTTTTATATATTTGGATAATATATGATCTACTTTTACTGGGTTATAACAATGACAGCCACTTTTAAGTTGATACGAAAATATTCACGTCTATTAATAACGCTTACGGAATAACAACTCCTTAACAATATCTATGAGTCGTACCACATTATGCGGACAACTTTAAGATTCAATTAAAAAGTTGAACAGTCGCATATTAAAACATAATTAACAGCTTACGCAATTCCCATTCATATCAGTTAATATGTTTATATTTTGTACTTGAATCAGTAATTTGAGAAACATCACACGTCACTTTCAAGACAGAGCTGTTAAATTATGTAAAACTGGTAACGTATGTTGTTATACACCTTCGGAATAAGTTATAGCCATTAAAAAAAGTTATGTACATCTTAGTTCTGTGTTGTAGGGTTGAGTTTTGCGCTTTGAACAGTTAGTATACATTAATCCATGTTGTGCAATATGTGATAATTGATTTTCTCAAATGACTTGTTCAATTGCAGTCAATTGCAACTAAAAACACTCTTGTAATTTTAGCTTTTTCAAAGTCACCGATTCCTCTGAAGAGGATACACCGCACTGGAATGCATAGTTGAAATATTTTCTTGCGCATGAGTGTGCGACGGAAGGTGTGTTCTGGCGCAGAAAACCGGAAGCGCTGTGAGCAACACGGACTGGGTGCTAGGCCGGCTCCAGTCGCGCCCTGCCGGAAGTGAAGGTGTGAGGCGAGTAACGAGATTAAGGTTGGGGGCTACAGGAGGGGCGAGAATCTGGAAGAAATCCTCGCATCTGGAGTGGGCGCCCCCTGAATACTAACTAAATGAAAAGGTGTAAGGGGGAGCTGGCTTTACTGCTGAAATTGTTATACTGCGAAATCCACCGAAACATTTGCTGCTACACAGACAATAGCATGCATACATACATACATACATACATACATACGTACGTACATACATACGTACGTACATACATACATGCATGCATACATACACACATACATACGTACGTACACACATACATACGTACTTACATACATGCAAACATACACACATGCACGCATGCATGCACACATTCACACATACATATATACATACATACGCAAACATACATATACATACACTCACATACATACACTCACATACATACATACACGTACATATATACAAACATACATACACATACATAAATACGTACATATACATAGATTAATACGTACTTATATACATACATAAATACAAACGTTCGGGAAAAAGTGAGCACTCAAATTTTAACCTTTGTAAATCACTAGCCGTTACTGCACATAATTCAACATTATTGATAGTCCCCTTACTACTTTTATGGTTGGTAGCGAAATTACGAAATATAGTCCCGTATATTTTTCTATTTAAATACAACAATACTGAAACAAAATCAATGGAAAGCGACATAATTGTATTTTACATAATTAATAAATTTATTTATTATATTATATAGGTACCTACCGACTGCGCAATTTTATTTACACGCGCAAACATCAAGTGACGTGTCCAGAGGGGTAAGACGTTGCCCGTCGTTAGCCGTTACGAGCGGAAAGATACGAATTTTAGTGCTCACTATATCCCGAACCGTTTATACATACATGCATGCATACACATACAGACATGTATGCAAATTTACATGAATACATGCCTATACTAATACATGATTTCGTACACGCAAACTTATATTTACAACATGATACGACTTAAGAGAAGTCCTCGGCTGGCGCGTGGACGGCGTTGCAGCGTGTCACGCGCATACATTTTTACGCGAAACCGCTAAAGTTATTCATATTATGTTTATCTACGAAAAGAACACACACTTGAAACTATGCTTCTATTTTTTCAAAAATTCAGTACGCTTGTTAGAAACATACTTTTCGGGCCTCTCAAAATGGCTAAAATCGGGTTTTTTAGACTGCTGTAACTCCGAGAATGTTACCTGAATTCGTAAAGTGCAAAACGAGAGGCATGCGTTGGTATTTACTTCAAACTATTCCAAAATAAAATATTGGGGCCACCGCTTAAAGTCCCATAGTAAAAAGACTACAGCGTAAACCTTGCACGCCAGTTTGGCGCGCTGCGAATAGAGGCGATATGCTTCTCGTCAAGCGTGGGACACCGGCTCTTATCGCTACGCTGTTCCCACGCGTCAAAGGTGGAAATTCGACACCGCGAAGGACTCCTCTTAAAATATCAGTTTATGACTACTGACCATTGCAGCTTGCAAATTAGTGTAACCAATTACATTGCGGCAACAGGACTTTATTTTACTCACATTTTACTCAAATTATTTCTTCTTACAAAACGGTGTATACATTGTATGCAATGATAAACGCAATGAACGGTAGGTGTGATAGCATTTCCCAATATTATGGCTGAATATAGCATAAAATAACTCAGCTTGGCACATATTTGATTATACTTTAAATTATTTTAAAACTCTCATGAAATTAATACAAACGATTATTTACCTAACCGAATGTCACTATGCACTCCAGTTTCAGATCCACGCACATAAAATTTTGGTGCATGTTTTCAATACATTAAATCGGAAATAGACTATACTCAGGGATGATGGTAGCCTATACCGCGAAAATGTTTTGTGTCAACATACCTTTGAAAACACTGTACTTTCTTGTAAGCATATATGATTGGGTGACATACGTCTGGAACAACGTAGCTGTCTATAGAACAGTAACAGGCCTCAAATATTACAATAGCGGGATTTTTATTGACACAATAAAATAGGGTTACTACTCCAAGACAAGCGAAGGCCTGTAACTTTTGATAAGCTGAACGTGCATTGAAGCCCAGCAAACAGTCAAGTTTTCCCGCGATAAAACATGATCTCTAGCTATACGGTACTGTGTTTCGTGTAACTTCTACGAATTTCGATATTTATGAGAGCATTTACTTTTTGTGCGTTTGAACTCGTTTGAAGCAAAGTGAGTTGAGAATGTTATATTCTACAATAATCCTGAGATGTCCATTCCACCGGATGTATAGATACATTTCTTCTTGCATCGTGACTGGCATTGCATTATGCAAACAGACATAACCCTCAAAACTGACAAAAGTTACTGTAAGTATGCGAAATTGAGTATATTTAAATAAAAAAAAATATTTTTTATTTGGTTTTGATAAGATTTAAGTTTTTCATTATATTTTTAGCATACTCATAATTTTGAGAAAAAAAAATAACACGTTGAAGGCAAGCAACCAGTTGATGAATTTAACGTAATTATGTATGCCTAATAATGAACATATTTTCAAAAAATCGTGATGTTGGCTAGACAATGCGAGCTATAATTGTGCTTACAACCTATGTTTATTTACAAACTTCCTGAACAAACGGTTTACAGTTTTTATGCGGCTAGTTTAAATTAAACTTCTGAAAGTCGAAAAAATAATTGAAAGTAAAAGCAGAGTTTGGACTATTTGTAAGCGTATTTGCGTATAACGAATGAATGAATGATCGAGACCTCTCTTTTCTACATTGAATTCAAACTATACCAGAACTTTTTTTTTAACAGTAACTACGTTTCATCCATGCATACTACGGACTACACTTTGATATGGTACCGAAGTAAATTAAAACATTTGTTCTAAGTATTAAAAGTACGTTTAAAACCAGCTGATTTATGTGTAACTTTTTGTCGGTAACTTAGGTGTTCATTAAATTAACTTAAATATTAGTTCTTACTAATTGACACACTTATATATGTAATAGATATATACTAGTACAAATATTTACTTTTGATTACGTAACATAAATAACAAATCATTAGCGTAACGATTTTAGTTGGCAATCCTGACAATAACACTCAGTTTGTAAACAATATTTGATGTCCATTTCGCTTAAGTTGTCAGAGCAGATTCTGAATATTTTTATTTGCTGCTACAGGACTTAAACTTTTCTCGTTCGATCGGTTACTGGGCTATAAGTTTCAAATTGATGGTAAGAAAAGTAAATGTGTTTTCGCTTCGTTGGGGATGTAAAAAGTTAAAGAATCTAATTTATTGTAAGTAACATTTATCAGCATAGAATGGATCTGTCACATTGGTTACACTTAGCAGGTACGGACAACGGAAAAGCATAAAAAATAAGATTTCAAATTTTAACTATAAAAGGAATATTTACTTTGTTTACTAATCGAGTAAAGTAACGTAAGAAGTACATTATTAAGTAACGAGACACAAGAAAGTTATAATGGAAAACATTTGATAAACTACAAGAAAACTAACAGTGATTAGTAAAAATATTTGGCAGTACAATTGTTATTACAAATATTTTAGATGAAAAAATTATTCACGAAAATAATTCAAGTTTACATCATGAATTAATATTGTTCCATACATTCAGATCCATCGGCGTAAGATAACAATTACTTTGAAAACTATAAAACATAAACATATCTTCTTCATTCTCTCACTGCGACAAGAACTCATTTTCCCCACCAGAAACAGATCAAAATTTAACTTTCAAGATAATTTTTAACGATACATATAATTGCATGAAATTAATAATAGAAAATACAACTTTTGCAACAAAGCGAATTTTATTTGTACAAGTGATCAAAGAAGACAGGAGATAAATTTACGTGTACCAAGACTTTTATTCACTAATAATGGAGAGTCTTAGTTCAATATTGTTATAAATGACCATAAACAACTCATTCTTTATGGTTGGTTGGTCCTGATAACTCTACGGAATATCTCACATAAGCTGATTTAATTTGAAATGTGTTGAAAACAAAATAGTGTGTACACACGCACACCCACCCATGCACCCTCCCATACACACACAAGCACACATATATAGGCGGTTCGGGATAAAGTGAGCACTCATAAAAGCCCTGCTAAAGTTCTATTTTCAGCCAATTGGTATCTTCCCGCGCGTAACGGCTAACAACGGGACATGTCTAACCTCTCTGACCACGACACTTGATGCTCACGCGTGTAACATGAATTGTGCAGTCGGTAGGTAATGTACATATATACGTTGATTTAAAAATATATTATTTAATAAAATGCAATTAAATCGATTTCGATTTATTTTGGTGCAATATTGTTGCATTTAAATAAGAAAATACACGGAACTATATTGCGTAATTTCGCTACCAACAATACAAGCAGTAAGGGGACTGTAGTTAATGTTGAATTATGTACAGTAATGGCTAGTGATATTTTTCAAAGGTTAAAATATTAGTGCTCACTTCATGCCGAACGACCTATAATTATAAAATGCGTAAGCTTTAGGAGATTGATGTGTTACATATAATTAATTTTTAATATTGTGATACAGAAAATCTTCCGTTAATCAACAATAATTAACACATGTTACGTTGCATAATATTTGTTTTAATTAACTTGGCATTATTTTCTTTTTGTATAATGCTCCTTATAAAACAATTTTTACAGCAAACTGAAAAAGGAAAAATTTTAAAATTGATGTGTTTCCTTCTTATGGTACGTAAGGAGTTCGACACTATTGATGCCTTGAAGTATCCTGTATGGAATAAAATATGAAATGCTTTTTCCGTGGATGTTGTAAAATAACTTTATAATATTTTTTTTTTCAGTAAAATGGAAACATTTTAGTACAAAATATCGTTTCACTCTTGGCAACGGCTCATAGGTAAAATTAATAATATTATAAGTACCTTAATATTTTAATTTTCTCCCTCATTGTTTGTGATACGACAGAAATAACAAAGTTCTGCAACGAGTGTTTTGAAAGTGTAGGTGAGTTTCTAATATCCTCACGAATACCTCTTGAATGCAGCTGCAAATACCAGTTTTGCTGTTACGTCACGTAGTTCCTAAAAGGTAACCAAAGTGGCTGCTCTAACAGGTACCATTTTGAGTTTTACAATTTTCTGTTTTCCATGCTCCAATGCACTTTAAGCTGTACTTCATGCGAATACTTAATTACAGTCTTGCACACGCGGATCAACATACATTAGTTCCGTTAAAAACACCCCAATGTTTAAAAAACTCCGCAGGTAGGATTTGATACAATTAAGAAACTGAAGTTAACTATTTACCCAATTAATACGTCCAAAAGTATAAAATATTTGTCACTTTTAGTCAAGCAAAGCCAAACTTTCAACTTAAGGTAAGCAAAACGTCACTAACATTTTCATGGTGATATATGGGAAAAGTTAAAAACTTTGACTAATGATAGTCAAGTAAGAACACAAATATAGACATCTGGAGTAGAATTAAGTTACAGACACGGCGTTAAACAGACTTCTACGGCCGTGGTTACAAGGGGGTTTGCACGACTAAAATTAGAGAGATTTTATTATACAGGGAATGTTTTTAACAAAGTTGTTTGATTTTGCTGTTGCCACCACTAATTTTTAAAGAGAAAAATGGCTATGAAGGCCTAGATATTTACATATAATGCAAGCTAGACCCCGTACCTCGATTACAGTTTAAATTACTTTATTTTAATTCTGATAGCGTCAACGATAGAAGTTTTCGTTCGTTCTATTAAAAAAATGTACACTTTGTAATACCATCGGTTTGAATGCACCTACAGTATTTCTGTATATTCTAGCTTGAGACTGTCGAAAGCATTACTTCACAGAACGCCTTTGCCGAATTTATTTTTCGCATAAATTTATTATGGTGAAACACCGTTGCATTCAATAAATCTGTCCAGCCCTAAATAATAAATTTTTAAATATGAATGTTCGTTTGTTCGTCTTCTATGCGTTCCGATGTACCCCAAAACATTTAGTCAAAATACTTCGGTGAGTTACGTGTGCGCCCGCGAAGGTTTCTGTAAAAAAAAAAAAAATAGTGAGGTGAGAGGATTTTACGGCCCTTAAACAACGAGGTCTTAAGAGCCGATGAGGGAGAAGTGGGGTGAAGGGACAACTCAACATACATGCACGAGCAGGGATTCGAACACAGGACCTCTCACACTGTAGACCGGCGCCCAACCGACTGCGCTACGGAGGCCGTCATAAAAAATAAATAATTGTGTTGGTGGGGAAGAAGGGTGGGGGGGTGTGTGTGCAAAGAAACTGGCGAGTTGTGCATGCGTAAATGTAAACGTGGTGGAGGGAGGGGGGTTGAACGGGGTACCGCAATCCTGGGTTACTTTGTCCATTTGTAGGGTTAATTTGACCAGTGAAAATATTAGTTTTGGGGCTTTTGATAAATAAATAGATATTTAAAACCTAGCGTTTAAAATCATTCCTTTAGATACACATAGTTAATGTTTGATACTTTTTCGCTAAACACCATAAATGCCAAAATTTTGAGTGGAAAAAGTTACCGTACAAGGGCCAAAAATTTCAGTGGAATATATGTTATTTTAATATTTCTAAAACGGTCATTAATGATCCTTAACCTCATTTTGCGCAGTTTAGCACTTTATTTCGAAACCTTTTTGTTTCAGAAATACTATCGCATTAAACTGAAAACCCCGCGAACGAAGTCGCAGGCATCAACTAGTAAATAATAATAAAAATATTATGTCTTAAAGTCTATCAACACGAGAGAGTGAAAATTTTTAGTTTTTTTTTTTTTTGCTGTTATCTAGGATTGGCAGTTACATAAAACATATTTCATATCTTTAGAAGAAAATCGTCACAAGGGTTTTCAGTTTTAACATTGAGTTGCAACCCTGAACTTGCACGCTCGTTGAGCGAATTATAAAAATTACAGAAAATATATTTGTGCATGGCTTTCGAAAATCCTCACACTTAAACGTAGACCTAAAACAGTAGCGTACATAAATATTGCTTCGCCTTTAAATTGAATATGGATTTCGACTCCATTATTTGGTTTATTGTGTTCTGAATTAACTGGATTATGACTCATTAGCACGCAGCATTTTAAAACGCACGGTTCAGTGTGGTGATGTTTACGCAACAGCGTTTGACTCCGAGGTTAAAATAATGACCAGTTTTAAAATGCACCACATCCGGGTTGTTAAAACTGTCGGAATTAACTACGTCCCTTCATTTCCAGCACTCTGGCTAATTGAACATTATTTCGTGGCCAGTCTGATCGATCCTAGCTAACTGTGATTCTAGAGACGGGGTAGCGTTTCATCAACAGCAATGTTTGCTCTCTCGCGAAACTGAATACGGACCGTGGTATTCAGCTTCCCTAGATCGGAAAACATAGCACTGTTGTTAACACGCAGCTGTGGTTTAACTGCGGAAATTAACCTTGTCGGCAATAACAACTCGGTAAAATACTATTTTATAACTGAAAAATATATTTAAAATTCACAAATTCACAGTTTTCTACGTAATATGGAGTGTCTAATGTCATAGTAAACCAAGTACATTTTCTTAAAAGTTCTGTAAGATAAGTTTTAATTCAGTCGTGAGCCCTGAACTTCAGTATTGATATTAAAAGTATTCTTAATCACTTTCACTGATTGCGTTTACTTAGTCATGCGTATTATATACAGGATGTTTGTAATTACAGGTACAAACGGTAGGGGTGTGTCGAGGACGATGAAACAAGCAAATAATGCTAGTAAACACAGTTACGGAAACCAATGGTTTCCCAATATGACACATTAAAAGTTACGACAGGAATGCCATAATATCAGTGTTCCTGAGGATCAAAACATCAAAATGCTGCACACGTGGACGAAGATATTACAAGTGTTCGAAATGGGCGCCATTCATGCGACGGCAGGCTTCAGCACGTCTTCGCATCGATGCCCGTACACGTTCAAAAATTGCAGGTGAGTTCCAAATGCAGTGGCAACCAACCACAATGCGTTCCTGTAGTTCGTGGACACTATCAACAGGGCTGGCATACTCCAAATCTTTTAAATACCTCCAAACAATAAAATAGTGTTGCAACATTGCCATGTCTGCACCATACATCGTAACGAGAAAACCGTCTTTTCCGGAACTATGTTTATTAGCATTATTTGCTTGTTTCATCATCCTGCACACACCCCTTTAGTTTGTACCTATAATTACCAAACACTCTGTAAAATTGAACAATTTCAAATTTCAGGAATAAAAAACGTACATGGTTCCCTATGGCATCAGACGCTCAGCATATGCATCTTATTCTCTTTGAACTACGTCTCAGTTACCGTAAACAGAGGTTACTTTGTGGCAACTGGGGGGGGGGGGTGACTTTCTGCCACTTAAAATGTTTAATTTGTTGTAGTTTAGTAACACATTTGAAATTTTACTTGGATGGTTTAAATATGTTGTTTACAACACACATATATAGTTATTACTTATTTCTTACCCAAAATAAATACAAACAAAGCAAGCTCGGTATAAGGTATCGGTACGTCAACTTAGTATGTTCGAGGCACAAATATAATAAGTTAATTTTTTCCTTCCTTGCCTACTACATATTTAAGAGCCGAATTTAAACAACCTACGCAAAATTTATTTAATTACGGAGCCATAGCGAACTCAAACACAGGAATGTTTTGCGAAAATATATTTAAATTTAGTTTTTCCGGTCATTTTCAACCGCAAACATTTATAAAATAATAATAAAAATAAATTTTAATTTAAATGTTAATTTGTGTTATGTGGCATGATTTATGATAGTGTGTGTCTATTGGTGCGGTAGCGTGTCTGACTCACATTTCGACAGGACAAAGGATTACGTGACAGCCAAATACAATGATTACGGGGGGGGGGGGAGAGGGCTGGGAGACTAATAGGCCTAGTAGCTATTCTTAAAATGATTTTGACAGTGAAGCGATAGATCTCCGACTATGCGATAATGCGATAGTTTGCGATCGTCGCACACTAGTTATTATTTGACTCTACAATAACGCGTTACGTTTGTTTGCTTTTAGTGCGCTCTTTGACCTGAAACAGCAGCTAGGATAACATAAACAAATGAAACCAGAAGGCGGAATTAAAGTCATCTGTATGTCTTGTTCTTTTATGTTAAATGATTTATCAGTTTAGGTACTTGTTATTTTACCTATAAAACACGATCTATCTAGAAAGCTTGATTGGTGGAAATAATAATAATAATTTTTTTTAATATTTTAGTATACAAACGATGTCTTAATTTTTCTTTATTTTCCCCATATCCGTTTCTGCTAACATATATTTTGCTGTCTTGCTTATTAATTTTTCCAGTTAAATACGACTGTAGCAGCTGCGTTAGATAAGTCCTATAGTAGCCCGTCGCATTGTCTTCTTCTTGCTCCTCTCTGATTGGTTGGCCGTTTTTGCCACATTGTCGCTGTTACAATGTCGCACAATTGTAAAAACATATTAAGGCGTATTTCATGTCTTATTTCCACTGTTTTGACTAAAAATATTTTTTTTACACCTAACCAAAGCAAATATCCTAAATCTGTTTCCCACTTTTGTTAATAATACTTCTTGCTAAACAGTCTAATTTTTTCTTGACAAAAATCTATATGGTTTTAACTAATTCTTTAACTAACGACATTTTTGCTAACCAACTATCTAGCCGAGACCATATAGCATCTTATATACAATAAACTGTACTACTAATTAAAAAATGTTTTCAGCAAAACTGGGTGACAGATCTACGATAGCTGGTCACTTAATAATTTAAAAAATAACTATTGCAAAAGCAGTAGATAGCATAAGGGAAGATTACTTAAATTGCAGGTGTTCCATCTACATCAAGACGTTGCCGCAACACCTTAAATGCTCCTTATCTACTTCCAAATAAATAATTTTCTTACCCATCGTTGAAATTTTCCTAGGCAAGCATATTAACAAGACAATTTTACTTTAAAAAATTGTGAACCATTGCGATTGAAGCTGTAAGTCAAATATGGTATCAATCTGCAGTGTCCAAGAGCATTACCATGAAATTTTCAATGAATTTCTCAACTATACGTATCTTTTTATTTGTTTAAAATCAATCAATTATTAGTCTATACCTGGAAACTAACAAAAGTTCAAATAAGCTGAAGAAAATAAATTCCTAAAAAAAGTTTATGATAACCTTCTCCTGAGTATAAGGGATGAAGGCAAGAAATAAGTTTCTATTTTTAAAAAATTGTATATAATTTTAATTATTTACAGTAAAACAAATTATTATTTTTTTTCTAAAATAATTTCTTAACGGAAACTAGTATTAATGGGGGATAGTACAAAAATTGTTAATATGTACATGGTGTGTTTTAAAGTGGCCACTATGTAGCCACCTGCTTGAAGTTACGTGTCCTGACAACTGAACTGGTAGTTGCAGCGGCATTTATGAGTTTGTGAGGACTTTAGAATGTCACACACACTTTCAGAACCCCTGTTCGTGAGCAAATGTTTAATGTCATATCAATATCAGTGAGGAAGATAATAAAAATAAAAGCTTTACTTAATGACTTACATACTTATATTACTGACTTGACCAATCAGTAGTTGTCTGGCGTTAAAAGATGTTTGGTATCAACATTTTTCATTTCAATACAAAACGTCATTTCACTCTAGGCTTATTGGTCAAATAAGTGATATAAGTACTTCAAGTCATTAAGTAAAGCTCTTACGGGAAAGGATCAGAGTAGGTAAGGAGTGAAGGGAACGAGAGTATGCGGGGCGCTAAGACTCACGGGCCTAAGGTGCCAAGATGTACAAGTCTGGCCGAGCACCCAACGTGGCAAAATTACAGGAGCTCAATAAAGAATTAGCCATTGCTTTGTTAAGTAACCACCCTCGCATTCGCCTGGAGTGATTTTGGGAAACCGCGGAAAAACTGACCGAAACCGGGAATCAAACTCCGATCCTCCCAAATGCAAGTCTTATCATTGGCTATAACACGTGCCGTCGATGAGAGCGGGAGGTCATCCAAGCTCACAGAGCAAGAACCGGAGGTTATGATTTTTGGCTGCCACACAGGGCCGTTCAGCGTTAACTAGTTGATATCTGGTCTTAAGTTCGGCTTGTGTAAAGCATGGGCTTTATTGTTCCACGAGTGACTGCAAATGTGACTTGCTCTGCGCGGGTAAAATTTGCATTAACCTTCGTGCAAGTGTTGGTACTCTGTGTGTCACTGCCGGATGGGACGAGCTAGTTGAGGGAGCTATGCGAAAAACACTAGTTCAATGAAAGTAACGAGAGCCACGTAAAACATAAGCAGAAGTGTAGGATCAGCATTTTGACATCATAAGAAGTTATTTTTCTTGGACATATTCATTGAAGCTAGACAAACAAGTGACAGTGGTTCAATGATTCGCATGAGGGGATCCGCATCTCGACGAAGGATCGGTGCACAAAGCATAAATAATGTTCCAATACCGACCAGTCAATTAGTAAGGTTATGGTCTGAGTACATTGGTGACAAAGAATATTCGCATGCCCACATCTGTAAAAGATTCGAGTTGAGTTGTCAGGCCAAAAACAATGGGAGCTAAGAATTCTTGCGATAATACAATAAACCTCTGTTCCACGTAATTAATTGCCAAGGCCCTGTAAGGTCTCGTGGATAAAAACGTACCATCACAAAATAAAAATCAACCACACAAATTCTAGCCTAAGTTTATATGTTAGACATAACATATTTGTGTTACATACAGGATGATTCGGGAGGAAAGGTACATGCTTTGAGGGGTGATAGTACTGGTGAATCTGAACAAAATGTTTCTAATAAACATATGCATATTTCTTAACTGTTTCAAAGAAACCGAATGAAAACAACAAGGAACGGGAAATGTGCAGATGACGGTAAATCACGATGCTGTTATCGTATGTTTTGTTTAATTGTGTACATTTCCTCACAAAACATGGTCGAACACGCCACCACCAACTTCAATGCATTTTTCTGCTCTGATAGACAGCTGCTGTGTTGCTGATCTGAGCTCATTAGAGTATGTTAACATGATGTTTGTCTACAGTTTCTCCGATGGGAGCAAAATGCATTGAAATTGGTGGTGGAGTGTTTGAACATGTTTTGTGAGGAAATGTACACAATTAAACAGAACATACGATAACATTATCGTGATTTACCGTCACCTGCACATTTCCCGTTCCTTGTTGTTTTCATTCGGTTTCTCTGAAACGGTTAAGAAATGGGCATATGTTTATTAGAAACATTTTGTTCAGAATCACCAGTACTATCACCCCTCAAAGCGTGAACATTTCCTCCCGACTCATCCTGTAGAAAGTTCGGCAAACGTTAAAATGTTGAGGTAGTTCAAAGTGTTCTTATATACTAAAAAGTTGATCAATAAATAATACGAATCCTTCTATGAACGTTAGATGAAAACAAATATAACGATTTAGGACATTGTTACTGGAGCAAAGTCCACTACAGAATAGGCCCTTTAAAATTATATATGAGTACGATATAAATATTTTAGTGTTATAAGGTTAAATAGCAGCTAAGTAATTTTAATTGGAATTTTTACTAAGTATAATTTTTTAAGCCTTGATGATTCCATTCTAATAATGCGAATCATTTTGTTCAACTATTTGACAGACTGAACAACTTTGCATGTTTCCCATAGCATTTCGGGAATTGTTTTTAATCCACCAGTGTAAATATAAAAATGACAATCTGATCTATGAATAACCTACATTTTTGTTATATTAAGTCGGAAAACCAGTATGGGCTTTGTTTAGCCCTATATCATCAGTAGCTAACCTGAAATTGCAAAATCTACAATAACGGGATTATTTATTTTATAGCATTTGTTCATTGCAGTGAAGTGTAAGATATTTCATCAAGTTTGTACACTAAGTATTTTACTTTAGTACTGTGAAATACGCTGTCTATAAATAACCAGTGTGATGAGAGGGAATCACTGAACATGCGTAAATAGAGGAAACTAATGATCACGGAAGGATAAAGGAATCGACATTACAGTTGGAAGAAGAAAATCCTACAGTTAGTTATGAACACTTATCATAAATTTAAAAAACTTCATTATATTTTTGGCTTGCCATTAAAGTCGTACAAAACCGCTAAAATGATAATATTCCGAATACGAGAAATATATAAACACAAAGCAAATGGAAACAGTGACAATTAATTTCGAATGAATTATTCTGCCAGAAAAGGGTGTTGCGTAGACGAACGAATAAACAGGTAGGACTTACTCTGACAAATACGTATTCGCGGGTTAGCTAGAAGAAACCACCGAAAGCAAGAACGGTTTAAGAACGCCAATGCAAATTCGAAGCAACATATGATGTGTCCAGAATGGAATAACTTGTCCCGACAAATATTCTTACTCTAGAACTTTCTGTATGTCATACCGAAGCTGGTCGATAATGGCCTGTATCGTTATCGGAGTCTTCCTGCTACGAGCTTGGCATGGATGTGTAGCGATGACGAAAGGAGAACCCACACAGATTCAAGGTAGGAAAGAAGCGAACCTTTGGTAGGAAAGCCTTCAGCAGTTGCATCACGAATTCTGTAGCAGGCCATTATCGATACCTTCGCGAAACTGGCGGCCCCCTAACATACCCCTTCCCCCGGGCGCGCAGTAACCGTCCTGCCGACGTGACGAGCGCCATGGGAACAGATACGTGCGAGAAATTCACTTTAAACATTGAAACATTCCTCAAAGACGTCATGTACATTGACGGGCGTAAGTCGTTGAAAGCTTAGGGAGAATACTCGTGTTCTTTTGCATATACGTTTATCTCTCTAATCCCAAGAGTGTTTCTCGTTGTTAACAATATTATTTACGGCACTATTTTCGAAGAGGAATGTCTTGGATGATTTTCTATCAATGCCGTGCATTTGTGAAACTGACCAAAGAACTAATTAATGTCTTACGAGCTGTTCTTCATCTACTGCATGCGACGCGACATGTCGAGCACTGGCAGGTATTTATAGTACACTATACTACCTGCGTATTTGAGAGTGCAAAAGTCATATGAGCAGTTTAAAGGGTTAGAAATCCATTTTAAAAAGTTCCTGATCGATTACCATGCGTAGACTGACAGGAATTTTAGTTGCTCACATAAATGTAGGCGACAAGGTAGACGTTTTCATAGCTTGCTTTTTTTCTCCGCGTACCCCAATCTCTTCCAGTTCATCACTCGGACACAGCAATTAACTTCTCTGCCGTTATTTATTTGTAAAACTATGCAGGCTGTTTAGTATCCTCAATTGCATAGGAAATGATCTATGAAGGACACCAATTGAATGTGTTATCCGCGTGGTTTATTTAGTAAGCGAAAGGCGCCGTAATATAAACTGAATTCACTGTTGTACCCAATTATCTTAACATGATGAAATAGGCTTTAAAAGTTCTACTTAAAGATCGTGCAGAAACTCAGAGAGATAAATTAAACGCTATTTAGTTAGCACGATGGAGAAAGAACAGCACATATTCGTACAAAATGTAAAACTCGACAGTATGGAATGTGTCATAATCCGAAGGCAAGACTAGCGGCCTTAAAAAAGGACTTAGACATGTCTTGAGGAAAACGTCTTCGTTTGTTTTCTAACAAACAACCATACCTCAAACGGAGTTATTTAATTCTGTCATACATTTCCGAAACGAAGCGTGCGTGACTCATTTTCATAGGCTATGCGATCATTACCTTACCCATTATTGACGTCCGAAGAACTGAAGATTTGTGCACTATTGTTGGCAGCGGCATTTTAAATCAATAAACTACATACTACGGCCAATAACAACCCGCATGCTACGTCTGTTCGAACACACGAGGTAATTCACATACAACGTGTGACGAACACCTAATCTAACTATGTGTTCTTTCTAATCAGTTGGTTAGAGCTCTGTACCACGTAATTAGTCTGAGATATAAGGGGCCGCGGCAGCTGAGTGGTCAGACCACTCGCACAAAGGAGATCCGAGATCCATTCCCGGCGGGGTCGGGCCTAGGATTTTCGCATGCGGGAATCGTGCCGGACGAACATTTTCTACTTGTCATTACACATGACTCGTGGTTACAGAACGAGGTGTTAGATGTGGCATTACTGATACCTGAAGACACAAGAGGCTTCTAGGATTCTCGCCTCCCACCAAGTCGATCCAGGGTTGATTCCCGGAGGATTCCACCCGTGTATTTCCGAATGTGAGAATCGCACCGGGCGATGGCGTTGGTCTAGGGAACCCCCGTTTCTACCAATCCTTCATTTCGACGCTGCTCTATACTCACCTCATACCACTCTTCACTCGCTGAAAACCTCCTTGTTAAGCTCTGACCAAATCCCTTCACTTGGCTTCGGTGCTCAACTGACCAATATGATTGTGGTATAATTAAAATTTGTGGTGACAGTAATGCGAAACGACAAAGTACTGTTTTTTTTCTAGTTGATTACATTTACCTGCAATACGGAAACTTGACAAGTATGTTTAACAAAATCCATCAACAGTAGCCACGTTTTGTCAATGATTGCCACAATTTAACAATTTTACAAAATGTTATGTGAATGGAACCAACACTTTGCGGGCAATATGAACTATTATACTAAGCAATAAGCGTAATATGTAACGAAGGATAATCACAGTTATTTAAGAATTGTCAAGTGCTACTGTAGGGTTTGTCATTACAAACTAATTGGTGGAAAGCTGGACGTTTTAAAGAGATACACATTTTCTCAAAAGTCGCCAATTCTCCTTTTGTACTTTCCCTCCCCCAATCCAAAATTCGGAAACGCAGTTCTTCACATTCACTGTATCATTCTTAAATCTACAAATAAACCTTTTTGGATTGTTCCTAGTTATGTTTTCCCCAAATTGTACTTAAATTCATACTTACGAAGCTATAAAATCACACTCTTAAAATCTCTATACAGCAGGGGCTAGATGCCGCGCCTGAGTTAGGGAAACAGGCAGGCGATAATAGCTAGACTTGCTCGTCCGTCAACAACTGTGTCGCCTTTATGCGCGGGATGCAAAAACGGCGTGTAGTGTTTTGATCGTTGGCTTTTTCCTATGGGTCTTTAAGCAGTGACCATACTTTTTTTAATTACAGGAAGTGCGTAGTGAAGTCTAGCGCGTGCTTCCTTAATTTTTGTATTGTAATTCCTGTTGGTATATTTGACGTGACATCAGTCTGAAAAAACATTTTTTTGCATTTTGAGGTTCCCAAAAACCATGTTTCTAAACATGATATCCAGAAAACAATAACAGAGAAGCATAGTTTTAAATATGTTTTTTTTCGTAGCTAAAGCTATCGAACACATATTTAGTAGTATCCCTTAAAAAACTCTCTCCTAATATGTAGTAACAACGTTCATGCGCGAGCTATATAGAGCACTTCAAAAACTATATTTTTCAAAGGTAGATGATCTTTTCGTTATGATGACATAAATAGTTGAAGTACCCAGAAACAACTTTGACGAAACTTGAAGTGCGCATTATAAGCTTCCAAAAGGTATGACTGGTTTATAAGTGGAACTAATCGGTTACGGCTAGAGCGCCATCAAATTGAGCGCGTGCGCACCACTACAGAACTCCGACACCCTGTTAGTGTACACAGGACATTACCTTACAACAATTGCTTTAATATTATGGTTGTCTTAGTATCAGTGCTAATATTCAACAGGAAAACGCTTCATCTCGACATGAATCGGGAATTTGCAAAAGGGACCAAGTCCACTTTTTTTTTTTAGCAAGTTCAGGTTACACGAGATTCCGACTCTCTAAAGTATTCTCTTGGCTGCCAGCAACAAAAGGAACCAGGTACTATACAAGAAATACGTTAAACAAGCTAGTAAATATATATGGAACTTGCAAAAGATGCCAAGTCCAGGACTTGGGACTTTTTGTTAAAGATACCAAATCATGGACTTGGTATCTTTTGTTAATGACAAATGATGTGGGCATTACAAGGACATTTCGAGCCTCTATTTTAAAGAGTTTTGTTACTTTTCAAATAATGAATACTGTTGTCATATCCCAGGACAGTTGGGACCTGTTGTAATATCAACAAACAAAGCCTACAGAAATGAAACTGTACCAATCAAAAAATCAAAACTTGAAGGCATTCTAAAATGTTTGCATTATGTTGCAACTCATGATGAAGCGGTCACGTTCTACGACAATATACTACATTGGCCTGCCATAACCAATAGACATGTCGATGAATGTGGCCATGGTGCATTATTTTTTATGACTTATATTATTGTCATTGAAGAATATGTTTCCATGTTGTTTGATAGATTTTTCACTAGCATATACCACGGTTCCAATAATATACATTACGGACATTATGTTTTCTCTGATAGTGAAATACATACCGTTGCTTTATTGGTATGAGGTATCACGTGGTGTTGTGTTTGCAAAACATTTTCCATGTAACATTATTATTAGTCTGTCACTGGAATATACAACATTGCGCTAATATTTACTTAAGACATTTTGCTTTATGTGCCATTATTATAATGAACGTCATTTCATTTGGAAAAGATACGAAGTCAACTAACTTTATTAATCTACAAAAAATAAAAGACAAAAGAATTTCTGTGTGAATTATGTTTCATATTATTCCACACACACTATGCTTTCAGGTTATCCATTATTGATAATCCGTTTCATTCCCAGATCCTCAATGATACGTCTTTTGTTTCCCGACAATCTACTCACTTGGACTTGGTCCCTTTTGCAAATTCCTGATTCAAATGTATATGTTTTACAGAGAACTGAGAAATCGATACTGGAACTGTCATTTTACTAAATAAAATTTTATAAGTCAGAATTAAAATTACCTTAGGTGAGAAAGTGCGAAACCTACGAAGCACTATAAAAAAAAACGAAAGATATAATATTAATGAAATACCAAAAACCTGATTAAAACCCACTCTGGTTGTTTTTTTTTTACAATAGATTATCAGGTTAGCAAGCAATTCCAGTGATTAAGTTACATTGTTCTAAATCCCAACTGGTACAGAGATACCATGTTTTTGAGATGAAATGAAAATGCATATAAAAACTTTTATCTCACTTTATAATTTGCTTTTAATTAATATTTTTTATGTTATCATGTATGATTTAAAACCCTCCCAAAGCTACAATTAGACACTGTATGCTCATTAAAAATACTTTTCAAGTTTCCCAAGGTTATTACCTTTTTCTCCCTTTAAAAATACAGCCATTTAGTGGATCAGTGATCGCATAACATTTTAGATACACGGTTTAAAAGCTAAAAGTATTGAAATTGTCCGCACGGAAATTTAAATATAATTTGGACTTGCTAAAAATCCAACGTAGTCAAATGAAATGTAGAAATTTCCTGAAATGAATCCATTATTTAAGAGTTATTGCAAAGTTTTAGCTAGGTTGAACAGTTATGTAAATATAATCCAGTGTTTTATAAATATATATGTGCAATGTAGCGTAACATTTCAGTTAAGATTTCAATTTCTATTAGTTATTTTAGTACACACGCAATCAAAGCAACTTTTCGTGCAAAACACGCTTCATGGTCAAGTGACACGAACGTAACAGTTAAGCTCAGATATGACTAATTTTATTTTATAACAGGCTGTTTTGCCATTGATAGTTATTCAATATCATGAATACAGTAAGTTAAGTTAGAATAGTCGTAAAGAGTCGGTTAAACTGAATTGTAATCATAAATGTATGTTTAATTACTACAATAATTCTGCTAAATGTAATTTATATTTAATTTAGTTTTGCGTACTGGCGAGAGGTGTAGGACTTGAAAGGAGTGTTGAATTGTGTCATGGTAATGAAAATCTGTGTTAATTTAGAAAAGAGAGATAAGGAGGGATGGCCGGGTTTGGTATCGTCAGCCACCAACAGAGAGCTACAGTTGGAAGGGTGCGTTTCTAGGAGAGAGCCCCGCAAGTGCGCGAAGTAAGAAGCTCTTGCCTAGAGTCACCTCTATCATTCGCAGTAATCCGCGAATTTAAATAAGCTCTGGTCGCGGGCACCAAGGTATGGATCTACGCGAGGAATCGCCGCTGCGGGCAGACGCGGTAGTACGCGAATTTACGCAGTTAGGGCGCTTGCACACGAGCGACTTTCTGTCGCCGCGTCTGAGCGACAAACAGTTGCGGCTTCGGGCGACAGACGCTTACCCTTGCACACGAGCGACACTTCTGTCGGCGCTACAGGTCGCGTCAGTATGAAAATGGATTTCGTAGAGTTAGCATGCGTTTCTGTGCTCGTTGCCCGAAATATACGAGAAAGAAGGAAAAAAAGACGGTTTTGGGTACATCCACTTGTTAGTCAGCGGCTACTGAAAGGACAGT